>CAWVNZ010002337.1:0-33401 GCA_963930735.1 Dioctria linearis | reverse complement strand
AAATATCCCAGGGATTGCTTTTTCTACAGTAAATTTTTCAAAATATTAATTTTTTTACTGTCGCAAATTTTACGCCAGGGATTGCCTTTTCTATAGTAAATTATTCAAAAAATAATTTTCTACTGTCGCAAATTTTAATTACGCCAGGGATTGCCTTTTCTATAGTAAATTATTCAAAAAATAATTTTCTACTGTCGCACATTTTAATTACGCCAGGGATTGCCTTTTCTATAGTAAATTATTCAAAAAATAATTTTATACTGTCGCAAATTTTAATTACGCCAGGGATTGCCTTTTCTATAGTAAATTATTCAAAAAATAATTTTTTACTGTCGCAAATTGTAATTGCGCCAGGGATTGCCTTTTCTATAGTAAATTATTCAAAAAATAATTTTTTACTGTCGCAAATTTTAAATATCCCAGGGATTGCCTTTTCTATAGTAAATTATTCAAAAAATAATTTTTTACTGTCGCAATTTTAATTGCGCCAGGGATTGCCTTTTCTATAGTAAATTATTCAAAAAATAATTTTTTACTGTCGCAAATTTTAATTACGCCAGGGATTGCCTTTTCTATAGTAAATTATTCAAAAAATAATTTTTTACTGTCGCAAATTTTAAATACGCCAGGGATTGCCTTTTCTATAGTAAATTATTCAAAAAATATTTTTTTTCTGTCGCAAATTTTAAGTGCGCCAGGGATTACCTTTTCTTTAGTAAATTATTCAAAAAATAATTTTCAACTGTCGCAAATTTTAATTACGCCAGGGATTGCCTTTTCTATAGTAAATTATTCAAAAAATAATTTTTTAATGTCGCAAATTTTAATTTCGCCAGGGATTGCCTTTTCTATAGTAAATTATTCAAAAAATAATTTTATACTGTCGCAAATTTTAATTACGCCAGGGATTGCCTTTTCTATAGTAAATTTTGCAAAAAATAATTTTTTACTGTCGCAAATTTTAAATACGCCAGGGATTGCCTTTTCTATTGTAAATTATTCAAAAAATAATTTTATACTGTCGCAAATTTTAATTGCGCCAGGGATTGCCTTTTCTATAGTAAATTATTCAAAAACTAATTTTATACTGTCGCAAATTTTAATTACGCCAGGGATTGCCTTTTCTATAGTAAATTATTCAAAAAATAATTTTCAATTGTCGCAAATTTTAATTACGCCAGGGATTGCCTTTTCTATAGTAAATTATTCAAAAAATAATTTTCTACTGTCGCAAATTTTAATTACGCCAGGGATTGCCTTTTCTATAGTAAATTATTCAAAAAATAATTTTATACTGTCGCAAATTTTAAATATCCCAGGGATTGCCTTTTCTACAGTAAATTTTTCAAAATATTAATTTTTTACTGTCGCAAATTTTAAATATGCCAGGGATTGCCTTTTCTATAGTAAATTATTCAAAAAATAATTTTCTACTGTCGCAAATTTTAATTACGCCAGGGATTGCCTTTTCTATAGTAAATTATTCAAAAAATAATTTTCTACTGTCGCAAATTTTAATTACGCCAGGGATTGCCTTTATATAGTAAATTATTCAAAAAATAATTTTATACTGTCGCAAATTTTAATTACGCCAGGGATTGCCTTTTCTATAGTAAATTATTCAAAAAATAATTTTTTACTGTCGCAATTTGTAATTGCGCCAGGGATTGCCTTTTCTATAGTAAATTATTCAAAAAATAATTTTTTACTGTCGCAAATTTTAAATATCCCAGGGATTGCCTTTTCTATAGTAAATTATTCAAAAAATAATTTTTTACTGTCGCAAATTTTAATTGCGCCAGGGATTGCCTTTTCTATAGTAAATTATTCAAAAAATAATTTTTTACTGTCGCAAATTTTAATTACGCCAGGGATTGCCTTTTCTATAGTAAATTATTCAAAAAATAATTCTATACTGTCACAAATTTTAATTGCGCCAGGGATTGCCTTTTCTATAGTAAATTATTCAAAAAATAATTTTATACTGTCGCAAATTTTAATTACGCCAGGGATTGCCTTTTCTATAGTAAATTATTCAAAAAATAATTTTCAACTGTCGCAAATTTTAATTACGCCAGGGATTGCCTTTTCTATAGTAAATTATTCAAAAAATAATTTTCTACTGTCGCAAATTTTAATTACGCCAGGGATTGCCTTTTATATAGTAAATTATTCAAAAAATAATTTTCTACTGTCGCAAATTTTAAATATCCCAGGGATTGCCTTTTCTATAGTAAATTTCTCACAAAATAATTTTCAACTGTCGCAAATTTTAATTACGCCAGGGATTGCCTTTTCTATAGTAAATTATTCAAAAAATAATTTTTTACTGTCGCAAATTTTAATTACGCCAGGGATTGCCTTTTCTATAGTAAATTATTCAAAAAATAATTTTATACTGTCACAAATTTTGATTGCGCCAGGGATTGCCTTTTCTATAGTAAATTATTCAAAAAATAATTTTATACTGTCGCAAATTTTAATTACGCCAGGGATTGCCTTTTCTATAGTAAATTATTCAAAAAATAATTTTCAACTGTCGCAAATTTTAATTACGCCAGGGATTGCCTTTTCTATAGTAAATTATTCAAAAAATAATTTTCTACTGTCGCAAATTTTAATTACGCCAGGGATTGCCTTTTCTATACTAAATTATTCAAAAAATAATTTTCTACTGTCGCAAATTTTAAATATCCCAGGGATTGCCTCTTCTATAGTAAATTTCTCACAAATTAATTTCTTACTGTCGCAAATTTTAAATACGCCAGGGATTGCCTTTTCTATAGTAAATTATTCAAAAAATAATTTTTTACTGTCGCAAATTTTAAATATCCCAGGGATTGCCTTTTCTATAGTAAATTATTCAAAAAATAATTTTTTACTGTCGCAAATTTTAATTGCGCCAAGGATTGCCTTTTCTATAGTAAATTATTCAAAAAATAATTTTTTACTGTCGCAAATTTTAATTACGCCAAGGATTGCCTTTTCTACAGTAAATTATTCAAAAAATAATTTTCAACTGTCGCAAATTTTAATTACGCCAGGGATTGCCTTTTCTATAGTAAATTATTCAAAAAATAATTTTTTACTGTCGCAAATTTTAATTACGCCAGGGATTGCCATTTCTATAGTAAATTTTGCAAAAAGTAATTTTTTACTCTCGCAAATTTTAAGTGCGCCAGGGATTGCCTTTTCTATAGTAAATTATTCAAAAAATAATTTTTTACTGTCGCAAATTTTAATTACGCCAGGGATTGCCTTTTCTATAGTAAATTATTCAAAAAATAATTTTTTACTGTCGCAAATTTTAAATACGCCTGCCTTTTCTATAGTAAATTATTCAAAAAATAATTTTTTTCTGTCGCAAATTTTAAATATCCCAGGGATTGCCTTTTCTATAGTAAATTTCTCACAAATTAATTTCTTACTGTCGCAAATTTTAAATACGCCAGGGATTGCTTTTTCTATAGTAAATTATTCAAAAAATAATTTTTTACTGTCGCAAATTTTAAGTGCGCCAGGGATTGCCTTTTCTATAGTAAATTATTCAAAAAATAATTTTTTACTGTCGCAAACTTTAAATACGCCAGGGATTGCCTTTTCTATAGTAAATTATTCAAAAAATAATTTTTTACTGTCGCAAATTTTAAGTGCGCCAGGGATTGCCTTTTCTATAGTAAATTATTCAAAAAATAATTTTCAACTGTCGCAAATTTTAATTACGCCAGGGATTGCCTTTTCTATAGTAAATTATTCAAAAAATAATTTTTTACTGTCGCAAATTTTAATTGCGCCAGGGATTGCCTTTACTATAGTAAATTATTCAAAAAATAATTTTATACTGTCGCAAATTTTAACTACGCCAGGGATTGCCTTTTCTACAGTAAATTATTCAAAAAATAATTTTCAACTGTCGCAAATTTTAATTACGCCAGGGATTGCCCTTTTCTATAGTAAATTATTCAAAAAATAATTTTTTACTGTCGCAAATTTTAACTACGCCAGGGATTGCCATTTCTATAGTAAATTTTGCAAAAAATAATTTTTTACTGTCGCAGATTTTAATTACGCCAGGGATTGCCTTTTCTATAGTAAATTATTCAAAAAATAATTTTTTACTGTCGCAAATTTTAAATACGCCTGCCTTTTCTATAGTAAATTATTCAAAAAATAATTTTTTACTGTCGCAAATTTTAAATATCCCAGAGATTGCCTTTTCTATAGTAAATTTCTCACAAATTAATTTCTTACTGTCGCAAATTTTAAATACGCCAGGGATTACCTTTTCTATAGTAAATTATTCAAAAAATAATTTTTTACTGTCGCAAATTTTGAGTGCGCCAGGGATTGCCTTTTCTATAGTATATTATTCAAAAAATAATTTTTTACTGTCGCAAATTTTAAATACGCCAGGGATTGCCTTTTCTATAGTAAATTATTCAAAAAATAATTTTTTACTGTCGCAAATATTAAGTGCGCCAGGGATTGCCTTTTCTATAGTAAATTATTCAAAAAATAATTTTCAACTGTCGCAAATTTTAATTACGCCAGGGATTGCCTTTTCTATTGTAAATTATTCAAAAAATATTTTTTTACTGTCGCAAATTTTAATTTCGCCAGGGATTGCCTTTTCTATAGTAAATTATTCAAAAAATAATTTTATACTGTCGCAAATTTTAATTACGCCAGGGATTGCCTTTTCTATAGTAAATTTTGCAAAAAATAATTTTTTACTGTCGCAAATTTTAAATACGCCAGGGATTGCCTTTTCTATAGTAAATTATTCAAAAAATAATTTTATACTGTCGCAAATTTTCATTGCGCCAGGGATTGCCTTTTCTATAGTAAATTATTCAAAAAATAATTTTATACTGTCGCAAATTTTAATTACGCCAGGGATTGCCTTTTCTATAGTAAATTATTCAAAAAATAATTTTCAACTGTCGCAAATTTTAATTACGCCAGGGATTGCCTTTTCTATAGTAAATTATTCAAAACATAATTTTCTACTGTCGCAAATTTTAATTACGCCAGGGATTGCCTTTTCTATAGTAAATTATTCAAAAAATAATTTTATACTGTCGCAAATTTTAAATATCCCAGGGATTGCCTCTTCTATAGTAAATTTCTCACAAATTAATTTCTTACTGTCGCAAATTTTAAATACGCCAGGGATTGCCTTTTCTATAGTAAATTATTCAAAAAATAATTTTTTACTGTCGCAAATTTTAAATATCCCAGGGATTGCCTTTTCTATTGTAAATTATTCAAAAAATAATTTTTTACTGTCGCAAATTTTAATTGCGCCAAGGATTGCCTTTTCTATAGTAAATTATTCAAAAAATAATTTTTTACTGTCGCAAATTTTAATTACGCCAGGGATTGCCTTTTCTACAGTAAATTATTCAAAAAATAATTTTCAACTGTCGCAAATTTTAATTACGCCAGGGATTGCCTTTTCTATAGTAAATTATTCAAAAAATAATTTTTTACTGTCGCAAATTTTAATTACGCCAGGGATTGCCATTTCTATAGTAAATTTTGCAAAAAGTAATTTTTTACTCTCGCAAATTTTAAGTGCGCCAGGGATTGCCTTTTCTATAGTAAATTATTCAAAAAATAATTTTTTACTGTCGCAAATTTTAATTACGCCAGGGATTGCCTTTTCTATAGTAAATTATTCAAAAAATAATTTTTTACTGTCGCAAATTTTAAATACGCCTGCCTTTTCTATAGTAAATTATTCAAAAAATAATTTTTTACTGTCGCAAATTTTAAATATCCCAGGGATTGCCTTTTCTATAGTAAATTTCTCACAAATTAATTTCTTACTGTCGCAAATTTTAAATACGCCAGGGATTGCTTTTTCTATAGTAAATTATTCAAAAAATAATTTTTTACTGTCGCAAATTTTAAGTGCGCCAGGGATTGCCTTTTCTATAGTAAATTATTCAAAAAATAATTTTTTACTGTCGCAAACTTTAAATACGCCAGGGATTGCCTTTTCTATAGTAAATTATTCAAAAAATAATTTTTTACTGTCGCAAATTTTAAGTGCGCCAGGGATTGCCTTTTCTATAGTAAATTATTCAAAAAATAATTTTCAACTGTCGCAAATTTTAATTACGCCAGGGATTGCCTTTTCTATAGTAAATTATTCAAAAAATAATTTTTTACTGTCGCAAATTTTAATTGCGCCAGGGATTGCCTTTACTATAGTAAATTATTCAAAAAATAATTTTATACTGTCGCAAATTTTAATTACGCCAGGGATTGCCTTTTCTACAGTAAATTATTCAAAAAATAATTTTCAACTGTCGCAAATTTTAATTACGCCAGGGATTGCCCTTTTCTATAGTAAATTATTCAAAAAATAATTTTTTACTGTCGCAAATTTTAAATACGCCTGCCTTTTCTATAGTAAATTATTCAAAAAATAATTTTTTACTGTCGCAAATTTTAAATACGCCAGGGATTGCCTAATTTTTTACTGTCGCAAATTTTAAATATCCCAGGGATTGCCTTTTCTATAGTAAATTATTCAAAAAATAATTTTTTACTGTCGCAAATTTTAATTGCGCCAGGAATTGCCTTTTCTATAGTAAATTATTCAAAAAATAATTTTTTACTGTCGCAAATTTTAATTACGCCAGGGATTGCCTTTTCTATAGTAAATTATTCAAAAAATAATTTTATACTGTCACAAATTTTAATTGCGCCAGGGATTGCCTTTTCTATAGTAAATTATTCAAAAAATAATTTTATACTGTCGCAAATTTTAATTACGCCAGGGATTGCCTTTTCTATAGTAAATTATTCAAAAAATAATTTTCAACTGTCGCAAATTTTAATTACGCCAGGGATTGCCTTTTCTATAGTAAATTATTCAAAAAATAATTTTCTACTGTCGCAAATTTTAATTACGCCAGGGATTGCCTTTTCTATAGTAAATTATTCAAAAAATAATTTTCTACTGTCGCAAATTTTAATTACGCCAGGGATTGCCTTTTCTATAGTAAATTATTCAAAAAATAATTTTTTACTGTCGCAAATTTTAAATACGCCTGCCTTTTCTATAGTAAATTATTCAAAAAATAATTTTTTACTGTCGCAAATTTTAAATATCCCAGGGATTGCCTTTTCTATAGTAAATTTCTCACAAATTAATTTCTTACTGTCGCAAATTTTAAATACGCCAGGGATTGCTTTTTCTATAGTAAATTATTCAAAAAATAATTTTTTACTGTCGCAAATTTTAAGTGCGCCAGGGATTGCCTTTTCTATAGTAAATTATTCAAAAAATAATTTTTTACTGTCGCAAACTTTAAATACGCCAGGGATTGCCTTTTCTATAGTAAATTATTCAAAAAATAATTTTTTACTGTCGCAAATTTTAAGTGCGCCAGGGATTGCCTTTTCTATAGTAAATTATTCAAAAAATAATTTTCAACTGTCGCAAATTTTAATTACGCCAGAGATTGCCTTTTCTATAGTAAATTATTCAAAAAATAATTTTTTACTGTCGCAAATTTTAATTGCGCCAGGGATTGCCTTTACTATAGTAAATTATTCAAAAAATAATTTTATACTGTCGCAAATTTTAATTACGCCAGGGATTGCCTTTTCTACAGTAAATTATTCAAAAAATAATTTTCAACTGTCGCAAATTTTAATTACGCCAGGGATTGCCCTTTTCTATAGTAAATTATTCAAAAAAGAATTTTTTACTGTCGCAAATTTTAACTACGCCAGGGATTGCCATTTCTATAGTAAATTTTGCAAAAAATAATTTTTTACTGTCGCAGATTTTAATTACGCCAGGGATTGCCTTTTCTATAGTAAATTATTCAAAAAATAATTTTTTACTGTCGCAAATTTTAAATACGCCTGCCTTTTCTATAGTAAATTATTCAAAAAATAATTTTTTACTGTCGCAAATTTTAAATATCCCAGAGATTGCCTTTTCTATAGTAAATTTCTCACAAATTAATTTCTTACTGTCGCAAATTTTAAATACGCCAGGGATTACCTTTTCTATAGTAAATTATTCAAAAAATAATTTTTTACTGTCGCAAATTTTGAGTGCGCCAGGGATTGCCTTTTCTATAGTATATTATTCAAAAAATAATTTTCTACTTTCGCAAATTTTAAATACGCCAGGGATTGCCTTTTCTATAGTAAATTATTCAAAAAATAATTTTTTACTGTCGCAAATATTAAGTGCGCCAGGGATTGCCTTTTCTATAGTAAATTATTCAAAAAATAATTTTCAACTGTCGCAAATTTTAATTACGCCAGGGATTGCCTTTTCTATAGTAAATTATTCAAAAAATATTTTTTTACTGTCGCAAATTTTAATTTCGCCAGGGATTGCCTTTTCTATAGTAAATTATTCAAAAAATAATTATATACTGTCGCAAATTTTAATTACGCCAGGGATTGCCTTTTCTATAGTAAATTTTGCAAAAAATAATTTTCTACTGTCGCAAATTTTAAATACGCCAGGGATTGCCTTTTCTATAGTAAATTATTCAAAAAATAATTTTATACTGTCGCAAATTTTCATTGCGCCAGGGATTGCCTTTTCTATAGTAAATTATTCAAAAAATAATTTTATACTGTCGCAAATTTTAATTACGCCAGGGATTGCCTTTTCTATAGTAAATTATTCAAAAAATAATTTTCAACTGTCGCAAATTTTAATTACGCCAGGGATTGCCTTTTCTATAGTAAATTATTCAAAACATAATTTTCTACTGTCGCAAATTTTAATTACGCCAGGGATTGCCTTTTCTATAGTAAATTATTCAAAAAATAATTTTATACTGTCGCAAATTTTAAATATCCCAGGGATTGCTTTTTCTACAGTAAATTTTTCAAAATATTAATTTTTTACTGTCGCAAATTTTAAATACGCCAGGGATTGCCTTTTCTATAGTAAATTATTCAAAAAATAATTTTCTACTGTCGCAAATTTTAATTACGCCAGGGATTGCCTTTTCTATAGTAAATTATTCAAAAAATAATTTTCTACTGTCGCAAATTTTAATTACGCCAGGGATTGCCTTTTCTATAGTAAATTATTCAAAAAATAATTTTATACTGTCGCAAATTTTAATTACGCCAGGGATTGCCTTTTCTATAGTAAATTATTCAAAAAATAATTTTTTACTGTCGCAAATTGTAATTGCGCCAGGGATTGCCTTTTCTATAGTAAATTATTCAAAAACTAATTTTTTACTGTCGCAAATTTTAAATATCCCAGGGATTGCCTTTTCTATAGTAAATTATTCAAAAAATAATTTTTTACTGTTGCAAATTTTAATTGCGCCAGGGATTGCCTTTTCTATAGTAAATTATTCAAAAAATAATTTTTTACTGTCGCAAATTTTAATTACGCCAGGGATTGCCTTTTCTATAGTAAATTATTCAAAAAATAATTTTATACTGTCACAAATTTTAATTGCGCCAGGGATTGCCTTTTCTATAGTAAATTATTCAAAAAATAATTTTATACTGTCGCAAATTTTAATTACGCCAGGGATTGCCTTTTCTATAGTAAATTATTCAAAAAATAATTTTCAACTGTCGCAAATTTTAATTACGCCAGGGATTGCCTTTTCTATAGTAAATTATTCAAAAAATAATTTTCTACTGTCGCAAATTTTAATTACGCCAGGGATTGCCTTTTCTATAGTAAATTATTCAAAAAATAATTTTCTAATGTCGCAAATTTTAAATATCCCAGGGATTGCCTTTTCTATAGTAAATTTCTCACAAAATAATTTTCAACTGTCGCAAATTTTAATTACGCCAGGGATTGCCTTTTCTATAGTAAATTATTCAAAAAATAATTTTTTACTGTCGCAAATTTTGAGTGCGCCAGGGATTGCCTTTTCTATAGTAAATTATTCAAAAAATAATTTTTTACTGTCGCAAATTTTAAATACGCCAGGGATTGCCTTTTCTATAGTAAATTATTCAAAAAATAATTTTTTACTGTCGCAAATTTTAAGTGCGCCAGGGATTGCCTTTTCTATAGTAAATTATTCAAAAAATAATTTTCAACTGTCGCAAATTTTAATTACGCCAGGGATTGCCTTTTCTATAGTAAATTATTCAAAAAATAATTTTTTACTGTCGCAAATTTTAATTTCGCCAGGGATTGCCTTTTCTATAGTAAATTATTCAAAAAATAATTTTATACTGTCGCAAATTTTAATTACGTCAGGGATTGCCTTTTCTATAGTAAATTTTGCAAAAAATAATTTTTTACTGTCGCAAATTTTAAATACGCCAGGGATTGCCTTTTCTATAGTAAATTATTCAAAAAATAATTTTATATTGTCGCAAATTTTAATTGCGCCAGGGATTGCCTTTTCTATAGTAAATTATTCAAAAACTAATTTTATACTGTCGCAAATTTTAATTACGCCAGGGATTGCCTTTTCTATAGTAAATTATTCAAAAAATAATTTTCAACTGTCGCAAATTTTAATTACGCCAGGGATTGCCTTTTCTATAGTAAATTATTCAAAAAATAATTTTCTACTGTCGCAAATTTTAATTACGCCAGGGATTGCCTTTTCTATAGTAAATTATTCAAAAAATAATTTTATACTGTCGCAAATTTTAAATATCCCAGGGATTGCCTTTTCTACAGTAAATTTTTCAAAATATTAATTTTTTACTGTCGCAAATTTTAAATATGCCAGGGATTGCCTTTTCTATAGTAAATTATTCAAAAAATAATTTTCTACTGTCGCAAATTTTAATTACGCCAGGGATTGCCTTTTCTATAGTAAATTATTCAAAAAATAATTTTCTACTCTCGCAAATTTTAATTACGCCAGGGATTGCCTTTATATAGTAAATTATTCAAAAAATAATTTTATACTGTCGCAAATTTTAATTACGCCAGGGATTGCCTTTTCTATAGTAAATTATTCAAAAAATAATTTTTTACTGTCGCAAATTGTATTTGCGCCAGGGATTGCCTTTTCTATAATAAATTATTCAAAAAATAATTTTTTACTGTCGCAAATTTTAAATATCCCAGGGATTGCCTTTTCTATAGTAAATTATTCAAAAAATAATTTTTTACTGTCGCAAATTTTAATTGCGCCAGGGATTGCCTTTTCTATAGTAAATTATTCAAAAAATAATTTTTTACTGTCGCAAATTTTAATTACGCCAGGGATTGCCTTTTCTATAGTAAATTATTCAAAAAATAATTTTATACTGTCACAAATTTTAATTGCGCCAGGGATTGCCTTTTCTATAGTAAATTATTCAAAAAATAATTTTATACTGTCGCAAATTTTAAATACGCCAGGGATTGCCTTTTCTATAGTAAATTATTCAAAAAATAATTTTCAACTGTCGCAAATTTTAATTACGCCAGGGATTGCCTTTTCTATAGTAAATTATTCAAAAAATAATTTTCTACTGTCGCAAATTTTAATTACGCCAGGGATTGCCTTTTCTATAGTAAATTATTCAAAAAATAATTTTCTACTGTCGCAAATTTTAAATATCCCAGGGATTGCCTTTTCTATAGTAAATTTCTCACAAAATAATTTTCAACTGTCGCAAATTTTAATTACGCCAGGGATTGCCTTTTCTATAGTAAATTATTCAAAAAATAATTTTTTACTGTCGCAAATTTTAATTACGCCAGGGATTGCCTTTTCTATAGTAAATTATTCAAAAACTAATTTTATACTGTCACAAATTTTGATTGCGCCAGGGATTGGCTTTTCTATAGTAAATTATTCAAAAAATAATTTTATACTGTCGCAAATTTTAATTACGCCAGGGATTGCCTTTTCTATAGTAAATTATTCAAAAAATAATTTTCAACTGTCGCAAATTTTAATTACGCCAGGGATTGCCTTTTCTATAGTAAATTATTCAAAAAATAATTTTCTACTGTCGCAAATTTTAATTACGCCAGGGATTGCCTTTTCTATACTAAATTATTCAAAAAATAATTTTCTACTGTCGCAAATTTTAAATATACCAGGGATTGCCTTTTCTATAGTAAATTTCTCACAAAATAATTTTCTACTGTCGCAAATTTTAATTACGCCAGGGATTGCCTTTTCTATAGTAAATTATTCAAAAAAGAATTTTCTACTGTCGCAAATTTTAAGTGCGCCAGGGATTGCCTTTTCTATAGTAAATTATTCAAAAAATAATTTTATACTGTCGCAAATTTTAATTACGCCAGGGATTGCCTTTTCTATAGTAAATTATTCAAAAAATAATTTTTTACTGTCGCAAATTTTAAATACGCCAGGGATTGCCTTTTCTATAAAATAATTTTATACTGTCGCAAATTTTAATTACGCCAGGGATTGCCTTTTCTATAGTAAATTATTCAAAAAATAATTTTCAACTGTCGCAAAATTTAATTACGCCAGGGATTGCCTTTTCTATAGAAAATTATTCAAAAAATAATTTTATACTGTCGAAAATTTTAATTACGCCAGGGATTGCCTTTTCTATAGTAAATTATTCAAAAAATAATTTTATACTGTCGCAAATTTTAATTACGCCAGGGTTTGCCTTTTCTATAGTAAATTTTGCAAAAAATAATTTTTTACTGTCGCAAATTTTAAATACGCCAGGGATTGCCTTTTCTATAGTAAATTATTCAAAAAATAATTTCTATAGTAAATTATTCAAAAAATAATTTTATACTGTCGCAAATTTTAATTGCGCCAGGGATTGCCTTTTCTATAGTAAATTATTCAAAAAATAATTTTATACTGTCGCAAATTTTAATTACGCCAGGGATTGCCTTTTCTAAAGTAAATTATTCAAAAAATAATTTTATACTGTCGAAAATTTTAATTACGCCAGGGATTGCCTTTTCTATAGTAAATTATTCAAAAAATAATTTTATACTGTCGCAAATTTTAATTACGCCAGGGATTGCCTTTTCTATAGTAAATTATTCAAAAAATAATTTTTTACTGTCGCAAATTTTAAATACGCCAGGGATTGCCTTTTCTATAGTAAATTATTCAAAAAATAATTTTATACTGTCGCAAATTTTAATTACGCCAGGGATTGCCTTTTCTATAGTAAATTATTCAAAAAATAATTTCTACTGTCGCAAATTTTAAATATCCCAGGGATTGCTTTTTCTATAGTAAATTTCTCACAAAATAATTTTCTACTGTCGCAATTTTAATTACGCCAGGGATTGCCTTTTCTATAATAAATTATTCAAAAAATAATTTTCTACTGTCGCAAATTTTAAGTGCGCCAGGGATTGCCTTTTCTATAGTAAATTATTCAAAAAATAATTTTATACTGTCGCAAATTTTAATTACGCCAGGGATTGCCTTTTCTATAGTAAATTATTCAAAAAATAATTTTTTACTGTCGCAAATTTTAAATACGCCAGGGATTGCCTTTTCTATAGTAAATTATTAAAAAATGATTTTATACTGTCGCAAATTTTAATTACGCCAGGGATTGCCTTTTCTATAGTAAATTATTCAAAAAATAATTTTCAACTGTCGCAAATTTTAATTACTCCAGGGATTGCCTTTTCTATAGTAAATTATTCAAAAAATAATTTTATACTGTCGAAAATTTTAATTACGCCAGGGATTGCCTTTTCTATAGTAAATTATTCAAAAAATAATTTTATACTGTCGCAAATTTTAATTACGCCAGGGATTGCCTTTTCTATAGTAAATTTTGCAAAAAATAATTTTTTACTGTCGCAAATTTTAAATACGCCAGGGATTGCCTTTTCTATAGTAAATTATTCAAAATATAATTTTATACAGTCGCAAATTTTAATTGCGCCAGGGATTGCCTTTTCTATAGTAAATTATTCAAAAAATAATTTTATACTGTCGCAAATTTTAATTACGCCAGGGATTGCATTTTCTATAGTAGATTATTCAAAAAATAATTTTCAACTGTCGCAAATTTTAATTACGCCAGGGATTGCCTTTTCTATAGTAAATTATTCAAAAAATAATTTTCTTCTGTCGCAAATTTTAATTACGCCAGGGATTGCCTTTTCTATAGTAAATTATTCAAAAAATAATTTTCTACTGTCGCAAATTTTAAATATCCCAGGGATTGCCTTCTCTATAGTAAATTTCTCACAAAATAATTGTCTACTGTCGCAAATTTTAATTACGCCAGGGATTGCCTTTTCTATAGTAAATAATTCAAAAAATAATTTTCTACTGTCGCAAAATTTAAGTGCGCCAGGGATTGCCTTTTCTATAGTAAATTATTCAAAAAATAATTTTCTACTGTCGCAAATTTTAAATATACCAGGGATTGCCTTTTCTATAGTAAATTTCTCACAAAATAATTTTCTACTGTCGCAAATTTTAATTACGCCAGGGATTGCCTTTTCTATAGTAAATTATTCAAAAAAGAATTTTCTACTGTCGCAAATTTTAAGTGCGCCAGGGATTGCCTTTTCTATAGTAAATTATTCAAAAAATAATTTTATACTGTCGCAAATTTTAATTACGCCAGGGATTGCCTTTTCTATAGTAAATTATTCAAAAAATAATTTTTTACTGTCGCAAATTTTAAATACGCCAGGGATTGCCTTTTCTATAAAATAATTTTATACTGTCGCAAATTTTAATTACGCCAGGGATTGCCTTTTCTATAGTAAATTATTCAAAAAATAATTTTCAACTGTCGCAAATTTTAATTACGCCAGGGATTGCCTTTTCTATAGAAAATTATTCAAAAAATAATTTTATACTGTCGAAAATTTTAATTACGCCAGGGATTGCCTTTTCTTTAGTAAATTATTCAAAAAATAATTTTATACTGTCGCAAATTTTAATTACGCCAGGGTTTGCCTTTTCTATAGTAAATTTTGCAAAAAATAATTTTTTACTGTCGCAAATTTTAAATACGCCAGGGATTGCCTTTTCTATAGTAAATTATTCAAAAAATAATTTCTATAGTAAATTATTCAAAAAATAATTTTATACTGTCGCAAATTTTAATTGCGCCAGGGATTGCCTTTTCTATAGTAAATTATTCAAAAAATAATTTTATACTGTCGCAAATTTTAATTACGCCAGGGATTGCCTTTTCTAAAGTAAATTATTCAAAAAATAATTTTATACTGTCGAAAATTTTAATTACGCCAGGGATTGCCTTTTCTATAGTAAATTATTCAAAAAATAATTTTATACTGTCGCAAATTTTAATTACGCCAGGGATTGCCTTTTCTATAGTAAATTATTCAAAAAATAATTTTTTACTGTCGCAAATTTTAAATACGCCAGGGATTGCCTTTTCTATAGTAAATTATTCAAAAAATAATTTTATACTGTCGCAAATTTTAATTACGCCAGGGATTGCCTTTTCTATAGTAAATTATTCAAAAAATAATTTTCTACTGTCGCAAATTTTAAATATCCCAGGGATTGCTTTTTCTATAGTAAATTTCTCACAAAATAATTTTCTACTGTCGCAATTTTAATTACGCCAGGGATTGCCTTTTCTATAATAAATTATTCAAAAAATAATTTTCTACTGTCGCAAATTTTAAGTGCGCCAGGGATTGCCTTTTCTATAGTAAATTATTCAAAAAATAATTTTATACTGTCGCAAATTTTAATTACGCCAGGGATTGCCTTTTCTATAGTAAATTATTCAAAAAATAATTTTTTACTGTCGCAAATTTTAAATACGCCAGGGATTGCCTTTTCTATAGTAAATTATTAAAAAATGATTTTATACTGTCGCAAATTTTAATTACGCCAGGGATTGCCTTTTCTATAGTAAATTATTCAAAAAATAATTTTCAACTGTCGCAAATTTTAATTACTCCAGGGATTGCCTTTTCTATAGTAAATTATTCAAAAAATAATTTTATACTGTCGAAAATTTTAATTACGCCAGGGATTGCCTTTTCTATAGTAAATTATTCAAAAAATAATTTTATACTGTCGCAAATTTTAATTACGCCAGGGATTGCCTTTTCTATAGTAAATTTTGCAAAAAATAATTTTTTACTGTCGCAAATTTTAAATACGCCAGGGATTGCCTTTTCTATAGTAAATTATTCAAAATATAATTTTATACAGTCGCAAATTTTAATTGCGCCAGGGATTGCCTTTTCTATAGTAAATTATTCAAAAAATAATTTTATACTGTCGCAAATTTTAATTACGCCAGGGATTGCATTTTCTATAGTAGATTATTCAAAAAATAATTTTCAACTGTCGCAAATTTTAATTACGCCAGGGATTGCCTTTTCTATAGTAAATTATTCAAAAAATAATTTTCTTCTGTCGCAAATTTTAATTACGCCAGGGATTGCCTTTTCTATAGTAAATTATTCAAAAAATAATTTTCTACTGTCGCAAATTTTAAATATCCCAGGGATTGCCTTCTCTATAGTAAATTTCTCACAAAATAATTTTCTACTGTCGCAAATTTTAATTACGCCAGGGATTGCCTTTTCTATAGTAAATAATTCAAAAAATAATTTTCTACTGTCGCAAAATTTAAGTGCACCAGGGATTGCCTTTTCTATAGTAAATTATTCAAAAAATAATTTTATACTGTCGCAAATTTTAATTACGCCAGGGATTGCCTTTTCTATAGTAAATTATTCAAAAAATAATTTTCTACTGTCGCAAATATCAATTTCGCCAGGTAAATTATTCAAAAAATAATTTTATACTGTCGCAAATTTTAACAACGCCAGGGATTGCCTTTTCTATAGTAAATTATTCAAAAAA
The DNA here is from genome assembly GCA_963930735.1 of Dioctria linearis. NCBI lineage: Eukaryota > Metazoa > Arthropoda > Insecta > Diptera > Asilidae > Dioctria > Dioctria linearis. The sequence goes on along the minus strand of CAWVNZ010002337.1, from coordinate 16,644 downwards.
TAATTTTATACTGTCGCAATATTTAATTACGCCAGGGATTGCCTTTTCTATAGTAAATTATTCAAAAAATAATTTTTTACTGTCGCAAATTTTAAGTGCGCCAGGGATTGCCTTTTCTATAGTAAATTATTCAAAAAATAATTTTATACTGTCGCAAATTTTAATTGCGCCAGGGATTGCCTTTTCTATAGTAAATTATTCAAAAAATAATTTTCTACTGTCGCAAATTTTAATTACGCCAGGGATTGCCTTTTCTATAGTAAATTTCTCACAAATTAATTTTCTACTGTCGCAAATTTTAATTGCGCCAGGGATTGCCTTTTCTATAGTAAATTATTCAAAAAATAATTTTCTACTGTCGCAAATTTTAATTACGCCAGGGATTGCCTTTTCTATAGTAAATTTCTCACAAATTAATTTTCTACTGTCGCAAATTTCAAATCCGCCAGGGATTGCCTTTTCTACAGTAAATTTTGCAAAAAATAATTTTATACTGTCGCAAATTTTAATTGCGCCAGGGATTGCCTTTTCTATAGTAAATTATTCAAAAAATTATTTTCTACTGTCGCAAATTTTAATTGCGCCAGGGATTGCCTTTTCTATAGTAAATTATTCAAAAAATAATTTTCTACTGTCGCAAATTTTAATTACGCCAGGGATTGCCTTTCCATAGTAAATTATTCAAAAAATAATTTTATACTGTCGCAAATTTTAATTAGGCCAGGGATTGCCTTTTCTATAGTAAATTATTCAAAAAATAATTTTTTACTGTCGCAAATTTTAAGTGCGCCAGGGATTGCCTTTTCTATAGTAAACTTCTCACAAATTAATTTTTTACTGTCGCAAATTTTAATTACGCTAGGGATTGCCTTTTCTATAGTAAATTATTCAAAAAATAATTTTATACTGTCGCAAATTTTAATTACGCCAGGGATTGCCTTTTCTATAGTAAATTATTCAAAAAATAATTTTTTACTGTCGCAAATTTTAAGTGCGCCAGGGATTGCCTTTTCTATAGTAAATTATTCAAAAAATAATTTTCTACTGTCGCAAATTGTAATTGCGCCAGGGATTGCCTTTTCTATAGTAAATTATTCAAAAAATAATTTTTTACTGTCGCAAATTTTAATTACGCCAGGGATTGCCTTTTCTATAGTAAATTATTCAAAAAATAATTTTCTACTGTCGCAAATTTTAATTACGCCAGGGATTGCCTTTTCTATAGTAAATTATTCAAAAAATAATTTTCAACTGTCGCGAATTTTAATTACGCCAGGGATTGCCTTTTCTATAGTAAATTATTCAAAAAATAATTTTCTACTGTCGCAAATTTTAATTACGCCAGGGATTGCCTTTTCTATAGTAAATTATTCAAAAAATAATTTTTTACTGTCGCAAATTTTAATTGCGCCAGGGATTGCCTTTTCTATAGTAAATTATTCAAAACATAATTTTTTACTGTCGCAAATTTTAATTACGCCAGGGATTGCCTTTTCTATAGTAAATTATTCAAAAAATAATTTTCTACTGTCGCAAATTTTAATTACGCCAGTGATTGCCTTTTCTATAGTAAATTATTCAAAAAATAATTTTCAACTGTCGCAAATTTTAATTACGCCAGGGATTGCCTTTTCTATAGTGAATTATTCAAAAAATAATATTTTACTGTCGCAAATTTTAATTGCGCCAGGGATTGCCTTTTCTATAGTAAATTATTCAAAAAATAATTTTTTACTGTCGCAAATTTCAAATCCGCCCGGGATTGCCTTTTCTATAGTAAATTATTCAAAAAATAATTTTCTACTGTCGCAAAATTTAATTACGCCAGGGATTGCCTTTTCTATAGTAAATTATTCAAAAAATTATTTTCTACTGTCGCAAATTTTAATTACGCCAGGGATTGCCTTTTCTATAGTAAATTATTCAAAAAATAATTTTATACTGTCGCAAATTTTAATTACGCCAGGGATTGCCTTTTCTATAGTAAATTATTCAAAAAATAATTTTCTACTGTCGCAAATTTTAATTACGCCAGGGATTGCCTTTTCTATAGTAAATTTCTCACAAATTAATTTTCTACTGTCGCAAATTTTAATTACGCCAGGGATTGCCTTTTCTATAGTAAATTATTCAAAAAATAATTTTCTACTGTCGCAAATTTTAATTACGCCAGGGATTGCCTCTTCTATAGTAAATTATTCAAAAAATAATTTTCAACTGTCGCAAATTTTAATTACGCCAGGGATTGCCTTTTATATAGTAAATTATTCAAAAAATAATTTTCTATTGTCGCAAATTTTAATTACGCCAGGGATTGCCTTTTCTATAGTAAATTATTCAAAAAATAATTTTCAACTGTCGCAAATTTTAATTACGCCAGGGATTGCCTTTTCTATAGTAAATTATTCAAAAAATAATTTTATACTATCGCAAATTTTAAGTGTGCCAGGGATTGCCTTTTCTATAGTAAATTTTTCAAAAAATAATTTTATACTGTCGCAAATTTTAATTACGCCAGGGATTGACTTTTCTATAGTAAATTATTCAAAAAATAATTTTCTACTGTCGCAAATTTTAATTACGCCATGGATTGCCTTTTCTATAGTAAATTATTCAAAAAATAATTTTATACTGTCGCAAATTTTAAATACGGCAGGGATTGCCTTTTCTATAGTAAATCATTCAAAAAATAATTTTCTACTGTCGCAAATTTTAATTACGCCAGGGATTGCCTTTTTCTATAGTAAATTATTCAAAAAATAATTTCCAACTGTCGCAAATTTTAATTACACCAGGGATTGCCTTTTCTATAGTAAATTACTCAAAAAATAATTTTCTATTGTCGCAAATTTTAATTACGCCAGGGATTGCCTTTTCTATAGTAAATTATTCAAAAAATAATTTTCAACTGTCGCAAATTTTAATTACGCCAGGGATTGCCTTTTCTATAGTAAATTATTCAAAAAATAATTTTCTACTGTCGCAAATTTTAATTACGCCAGGGATTGCCTTTTCTATAGTAAATAACTCAAAAAATAATTTTTTACTGTCGCAAATTTTAATTGCGCCAGGGATTGCCTTTTCTATAGTAAATTATTCAAAAAATAATTTTTTACTGTCGCAAATTTTAATTACGCCAGGGAATGTCTTTTCTATAGTAAATTATTCAAAAAATAATTTTCTACTGTCGCAAATTTTAAATACGCCAGGGATTGCCTTTTCCATAGTAAATTATTCAAAAAATAATTTTCTACTGTCGCAAACTTTAATTACGCCAGGGATTGCCTTTTCTATAGTAAATTATTCAAAAAAATAATTTTTTACTGTCGCAAATTTTAAATACGCCAGGGATTGCCTTTTCTATAGTAAATTATTCAAAAAATAATTTTTTACTGTCGCAAATTTTAAATATCCCAGAGATTGCCTTTTCTATAGTAAATTTCTCACAAATTAATTTTCTTCTGTCGCAAATTTTAATTACGCCAGCGATTGCCTTTTCTATAGTAAATTATTCAAAAAATAATTTTATATTGTCGCAAATTTTAATTACGCCAGGGATTGCCTTTTCTATAGTAAATTATTCAAAAAATAATTTTCTACTGTCGCAAATTTCAAATCCGCCAGGGATTGCCTTTTCTACAGTAAATTTTGCAAAAAATAATTTTCTACTGTCGCAAATTTAATTGCGCCAGGGATTGCCTTTTCTATAGTAAATTATTCAAAAAATAATTTTCTACTGTCGCAAATTTTAATTACGCCAGGGATTGCCTTTTCTATAGTAAATTATTCAAAAAATAATTTTCTACTGTCGCAAATTTTAATTACGCCAGGGATTGCCTTTTCTATAGTAAATTATTCAAAAAATAATTTTCTACTGTCGCAACTTTTAATTACGCCAGGGATTGCCTTTTCTATAGTAAATTATTCAAAAAATAATTTTATACTGTCGCAAATTTTAATTACGCCAGGGATTGCCTTTTCTATAGTAAATTATTCAAAAAATAATTTTATACTGTCGCAAATTTTAATTGCGCCAGGGATTGCCTTTTCTATAGTAAATTATTCAAAAAATAATTTTCTACTGTCGCAAATTTTAATTACGCCAGGGATTGCCTTTTCTATAGTAAATTATTCAAAAAATAATTTTTTACTGTCGCAAATTTTAATTGCGCCAGGGATTGCCTTTTCTATAGTAAATTATTCAAAAAATAATTTTATACTGTCGCAAATTTTAATTACGCCAGGGATTGCCTTTTCTATAGTAAATTATTCAAAAAATAATTTTCTACTGTCGCAAATTTTAATTGCGCCAGGGATTGCCTTTTCTATAGTAAATTATTCAAAAAATAATTTTCTACTGTCACAAATTTTAATTGCGCCAGGGATTGCCTTTTCTATAGTAAATTATTCAAAAAATAATTTTTTACTGTCGCAAATTTCAATTTCGCCACGTAAATTATTCAAAAAATAATTTTCTACTGTCGCAAATTTTAATTACGCCAGGGAATGCCTTTTTTATAGTAAATTATTCAAAAAATAATTTTTTACTGTCGCAAATTTTAATTGCGCCAGGGATTGCCTTTTCTATAGTAAATTATTCAAAAAATAATTTTTTACTGTCGCAAATTTTAATTACGCCAGGGATTGCCTTTTCTATAGTAAATTATTCAAAAAATAATTTTCTACTGTCGCAAATTTTAATTACGCCAGGGATTGCCTTTTCTATAGTAAATTATTCAAAAAATAATTTTCAACTGTCGCAAATTTTAATTACGCCAGGGATTGCCTTTTCTATAGTAAATTATTCAAAAAATAATTTTCTACTGTCGCAAATTTTAAATACGCCAGGGATTGCCTTTTTTATAGTAAATTTTGCAAAAAAATAATTTTATACTGTCGCAAATTTTAAGTGCGCCAGGGATTGCCTTTTCTATAGTAAATTATTCAAAAAATAATTTTTTACTGTCGTAAATTTTAATTGCGTCAGGGATTGCCTTTTCTATAGTAAATTATTCAAAAAATAATTTTCTACTGTCGCAAATTTTAATTACGCCAGGGATTGCCTTTTCTATAGTAAATTTCTCACAAATTAATTTTCTACTGTCGCAAATTTTAATTGCGCCAGGGATTGCCTTTTCTATAGTAAATTATTCAAAAAATAATTTTCTACTGTCGCAAATTTTAATTACGCCAGGGATTGCCTTTTCTATAGTAAATTATTCAAAAAATAATTTTCTACTGTCGGAAATTTTAATTACGCCAGGGATTGCCTTTTCTATAGTAAATTATTCAAAAAATAATTTTCTACAGTCGCAAATTTTAAATATCCCAGGGATTGCCTTTCCTATAGTAAATTTCTCACAAATTAATTTTCTACTGTCGCAAATTTTAATTGCGCCAGGGATTGCCTTTTCTATAGTAAATTATTCAAAAAATAATTTTCTACTGTCGCAAATTTTAATTACGCCAGGGATTGCCTTTTCTATAGTAAATTATTCAAAAAATAATTTTTTACTGTAGCAAATTTTAATTGCACCTGGGATTGCCTTTTCTATAGTAAATTATTCAAAAAATAATTTTATACTGTCGCAAATTTTAAGTGCGCCAGGGATTGCCTTTTCTACAGTAAATTTTGCAAAAAATAATTTTTTACTGTCGCAAATTTTAATTGCGCCAGGGATTGCCTCTTCTATAGTAAATTTCTCACAAATTAATTTTCTACTGTCGCAAATTGTAATTGCGCCAGGGATTGCCTTTTCTATAGTAAATTATTCAAAAAATAATTTTTTACTGTCGCAAATTTTAAATACGCCAGGGATTGCCTTTTCTATAGTAAATTATTCAAAAAATAATTTTTTACTGTCGCAAATTTTAATTACGCCAGGGATTGCCTTTTCTATAGTAAATTATTCAAAAAATAATTTTATACTGTCGCAAATTTTAAGTGCGCCAGGGATTGCCTTTTCTATAGTAAATAATTCAAAAAATAATTTTTTACTGTCGCAAATTTAATTGCGCCAGGAATTGCCTTTTCTATAGTAAATTATTCAAAAAATAATTTTCTACTGTCGCAAATTATAATTACGCCAGGGATTGCCTTTTCTATAGTAAATTTCTCACAAATTAATTTTCTACTGTCGCAAATTTTAATTGCGCCAGGGATTGCCTTTTCTATAGTAAATTATTCAACAAATAATTTTCTACTGTCGCAAATTTTAATTACGCCAGGGATTGCCTTTTCTATAGTAAATTATTCAAAAAATAATTTTCTACTGTCGCAAATTTTAATTACGCCAGGGATTGCCTTTTCTATAGTAAATTATTCAAAAAATAATTTTCTACTGTCGCAAATTTTAATTACGTTAGGGATTGCCTTTTCTATAGTAAATTTTTCAAAAAATAATTTTATACTGTCGCAAATTTTAAATACGCCAGGGATTGCCTTTTCTATAGTAAATTTTGCAAAAAAATAATTTTATACTGTCGCAAATTTTAATTACGCCAGGGATTGCCTTTTCTGTAGTAAATTATTCAAAAAATAATTTTTTACTGTCGCAAATTTTAATTACGCCAGGGATTGCCTTTTCTATAGTAAATTATTCAAAAAATAATTTTCTACTGTCGCAAATTTTAAATATCCCAGGGATTGCCTTTTCTATAGTAAATTTCTCACAAATTAATTTTCTACTGTCGCAAATTTTAATTGCGCCAGGGATTGTCTTTTCTATAGTAAATTATTCAAAAAATAATTTTTTACTGTCGCAAATTTTAATTGCGCCAGGGATTGCCTTTTCTATAGTAATTTTGCAAAAAATAATTTTCTACTGTCGCAAATTGTAATTGCGCCAGGGATTGCCTTTTCTATAGTAAATTATTCAAAAAATAATTTTTTACTGTCGCAAATTTTAAATACGCCAGGGATTGCCTTTTCTATAGTAAATTATTCAAAAAATAATTTTTTACTGTCGCAAATTTTAATTACGCCAGGGATTGCCTTTTCTATAGTAAATTATTCAAAAAATAATTTTCTACTATCGCAAATTTTAATTACGCCAGGGATTGCCTTTTCTATAGTAAATTTCTCACAAATTATTTTTCTACTGTCGCAAATTTCAAATCCGCCAGGGATTGCCTTTTCTATAGTAAATTATTCAAAAAATAATTTTTTACTGTCGCAAATTTTAAATACGCCAGGGATTGCCTTTTCTATAGTAAATTTTGCAAAAAATCGCAAATTTTAATTACGCCAGGGATTGCCTTTTCTACAGTAAATTATTCAAAAAATAATTTTATACTGTCGCAAATTTCAAATCCGCCAGGGATTGCCTTTTCTATAGTAAATTATTCAAAAAATAATTTTCTACTGTCGCAAATTGTAATTGCGCCAGGGATTGCCTTTTCTATAGTAAATTATTCAAAAAATAATTTTCTACTGTCGCAAATTTTAATTGCGCCAGGGATTGCCTTTTCTATAGTAAATTATTCAAAAAATAATTTTTTACTGTCGCAAATTTCAATTTCGCCAGGTAAATTATTCAAAAAATAATTTTCTACTGTCGCAAATTTTAATTACGCCAGGGATTGCCTTTTCTATAGTAAATTATTCAAAAAATAATTTTTTACTGTCGCAAATTTTAATTGCGCCAGGGATTGCCTTTTCTATAGTAAATTATTCAAAAAATAATTTTTTACTGTCGCAAATTTTAATTACGCCAGGGATTGCCTTTTCTATAGTAAATTATTCAAAAAATATAATGTTCAACTGTCGCAAATTTTTAATTACGCCAGGGATTGCCTTTTCTATAGTAAATTATTCAAAAAATAATTTTCTACTGTCGCAAATTTTAATTACGCCAGGGATTGCCATTTCTATAGTAAATTATTCAAAAAATAATTCTCTACTGTCGCAAATTTTAATTACGCCAAGGATTGCCTTTTCTATAGTAAATTATTCAAAAAATAATTTTCAACTGTCGCAAATTTTAATTACGCCAGGGATTGCCTTTTCTATAGTAAATTATTCAAAAAATAATTTTCTACTGTGGCAAATTTTAATTTCGCCAGGGATTGCCTTTTCTATAGTAAATTATTCAAAAAATAATTTTTAACTGTCGCAAATTTCAATTTCGCCAGGTAAATTATTCAAAAAATAATTTTCAACTGTCGCAAATTTTAATTACGCCAGGGATTGCCTTTTCTATAGTAAATTATTCAAAAAATAATTTTCTACTGTTGCAAATTTTAATTACGCCAGGGATTGCCTTTTCTATAGTAAATTATTCAAAAAATAATTTTCTACTGTCGCAAATTTTAATTACGCCAGGGATTGCCTTTTCTATAGTAAATTATTCAAAAAATAATTTTCTACTGTCGCAAATTTTAATTACGTTAGGGATTGCCTTTTCTATAGTAAATTTTTCAAAAAATAATTTTATACTGTCGCAAATTTTAAATACGCCAGGGATTGCCTTTTCTATAGTAAATTTTGCAAAAATATAATTTTCTACTGTCGCAAATTTTAATTACGCCAGGGATTGCCTTTTCTGTAGTAAATTATTCAAAAAATAATTTTTTACTGTCGCAAATTTTAATTACGCCAGGGATTGCCTTTTCTATAGTAAATTTTTCAAAAAATAAATTTTATACTGTCGCAAATTTTAAATACGCCAGGGATTGCCTTTTCTATAGTAAATTTTGCAAAAAAATAATTTTTTACTGTCGCAAATTTTAAATACGCCAGGGATTGCCTTTTCTATAGTAAATTATTCAAAAAATAATTTTTTACTGTCGCAAATTTTAATTACGCCAGGGATTGCCTTTTCTATAGTAAATTATTCAAAAAATAATTTTCTACTGTCGAAAATTTTAATTACGCCAGGGATTGCCTTTTCTATAGTAAATTTCTCACAAATTATTTTTCTACTGTCGCAAATTTCAAATCCGCCAGCGATTGCCTTTTCTATAGTAAATTATTCAAAAAATAATTTTTTACTGTCGCAAATTTTAAATACGCCAGGGATTGCCTTTTCTATATTAAATTTTGCAAAAAATAATTTTTTACTGTCGCAAATTTTAATTACGCCAGGGATTGCCTTTTCTACAGTAAATTATTCAAAAAATAATTTTTATACTGTCGCAAATTTCAAATCCGCCAGGGATTGCCTTTTCTATAGTAAATTATTCAAAAAATAATTTTCTACTGTCGCAAATTGTAATTGCGCCAGGGATTGCCTTTGCTATAGTAAATTATTCAAAAAATAATTTTCTACTGTCGCAAATTTTTAATTGCGCCAGGGATTGCCTTTTCTATAGTAAATTATTCAAAAAATAATTTTTTACTGTCGCAAATTTCAATTTCGCCAGGTAAATTATTCAAAAAATAATTTTCTACTGTCGCAAATTTTAATTACGCCAGGGATTGCCTTTTCTATAGTAAATTATTCAAAAAATAATTTTTTTACTGTCGCAAATTCTAATTGCGCCAGGGATTGCTTTTCTATAGTAAATTATTCAAAAAATAATTTTTTACTGTCGCAAATTTTAATTACGCCAGGGATTGCCTTTTCTATAGTAAATTATTCAAAAAATAATTTTCTACTGTCGCAAATTTTAATTACGCCAGGGATTGCCTTTTCTATAGTAAATTATTCAAAAAATAATTTTCAACTGTCGCAAATTTTAATTACGCCAGGGATTGCCTTTTCTATAGTAAATTATTCAAAAAATAATTTTCTACTGTAGCAAATTTTAATTACGCCAGGGATTGCCATTTCTATAGTAAATTATTCAAAAAATAATTCTCTACTGTCGCAAATTTTAATTACGCCAAGGATTGCCTTTTCTATAGTAAATTATTCAAAAAATAATTTTCAACTGTCGCAAATTTTAATTACGCCAGGGATTGCCTTTTCTATAGTAAATTATTCAAAAAATAATTTTCTACTGTGGCAAATTTTAATTACGCCAGGGATTGCCTTTTTCTATAGTAAATTATTCAAAAAATAATTTTTAACTGTCGCACAATTTCAATTTCGCCAGGTAAATTATTCAAAAAATAATTTTCTACTGTCGCAAATTTTAATTACGCCAGGGATTGCCTTTTCTATAGTAAATTATTCAAAAAATAATTTTTTACTGTCGCAATTATTAATTGCGCCAGGGATTGCCTTTTCTATAGTAAATTATTCAAAAAATAATTTTTTACTGTCGCAAATTTTAATTACGCCAGGGATTGCCTTTTCTATAGTAAATTATTCAAAAAATAATTTTCTACTGTCGCAAATTTTAAATATCCCAGGGATTGCCTTTTCTATAGTAAATTATTCAAAAAATAATTTTCTACTGTCGCAAATTTTAATTGCGCCAGGGATTGCCTTTTCTATAGTAAATTATTCAAAAAATAATTTTTTTACTGTCGCAAATTTTAAATACGCCAGGGATTGCCTTTTCTATAGTAAATTATTCAAAAAATAATTTTATACTGTCGCAAATTTTAATTGCGCCAGGGATTGCCTTTTCTATAGTAAATTATTCAAAAAATAATTTTCTACTGTCGCAAATTTCAAATCCGCCAGGGATTGCCTTTTCTATAGTAAATTATTCAAAAAGTAATTTTTACTGTCGCAAATTTTAAATACGAGAGGGATTGCCTTTTCTATAGTAAATTATTCAAAAAATAATTTTATACTGTCGCAAATTTTATTTACGCCAGGGATTGCCTTTTCTATAGTAAATTATTCAAAAAATAATTTTATACTGTCGCAAATTTTAATTACGCCAGGGATTGCCTTTTTCTATAGTAAATTATTCACAAATTAATTTTCTACTGTCGCAAATTGTAATTTCGCAGGGATTGCCTTTTCTATAGTAAATTATTCAAAAAATAATTTTTTACTGTCGCAAATTTTAAATACGCCAGGGATTGCCTTTTCTATAGTAAATTATTCAAAAAATAATTTTATACTGTCGCAAATTTTAAATATCCCAGGGATTGCCTTTTCTATAGTAAATTATTCAAAAAATAATTTTTTACTGTCGCAAATTTTAACTACGCCAGGGATTGCCTTTTCTATAGTAAATTATTCAAAAAATAATTTTCTACTGTCGCAAATTTTAAATACGCCAGGGATTGCCTTTTCTATAGTAAATTATTCAAAAAATAATTTTATACTGTCGCAAATTTTAATTACGCCAGGGATTGCCTTTTCTATAGTAAAATTATTCAAAAAATAATTTTATAATGTCGCAAATTTTAATTACGCCAGGGATTGCCTTTTCTATAGTAAATTATTCAAAAAATAATTTTATACTGTCGCAAATTTTAAGTGCACCAGGGATTGCCTTTTCTATAGTAAATTATTCAAAAAATAATTTTCTACTGTCGCAAATTTTAATTACGCCAGGGATTGCCTTTTCTATAGTAAATTATTCAAAAAATAATTTTTTACTGTCGCAAATTTTAATTGCGCCAGGGATTGCCTTTTCTATAGTAAATTATTCAAAAAATAATTTTCTACTGTCGCAAATTTTAATTACGCCAGGGATTGCCTTTTCTATAGTAAATTATTCAAAAAATAATTTTTTACTATCGCAAGTTTTAATTACGCCAGGGATTGCCTTTTCTATAGTAAATTATTCAAAAAATAATTTTATACTGTCGCAAATTTTAATTACGCCAGGGATTGCCTTTTCTATAGTAAATTATTCAAAAAATAATTTTATACTGTCGCAAATTTTAATTACGCCAGGGATTGCCTTTTCTATAGTAAATTATTCAAAAAATAATTTTCTACTGTCGCAAATTTTAAGTGCGCCAGGGATTGCCTTTTCTATAGTAAATTATTCAAAAAATAATTTTTTACTGTCGCAAATTTTAATTGCGCCAGGGGATTGCCTTTTCTATAGTAAATTATTCAAAAAATAATTTTTTACTGTCGCAAATTTTAATTACGCCAGGGATTGCCTTTTCTATAGTAAATTATTCAAAAAATAATTTTCTACTGTCGCAAATTTTAATTACGCCAGGGATTGCCATCTTCTATAGTAAATTATTCAAAAAATAATTTTTTACTGTCGCAAATTTTAATTGCGCCAGGGATTGCCTTTTCTATAGTAAATTATTCAAAAAATAATTTTATACTGTCGCAAATTTTAATTGCGCCAGGGATTGCCTTTTCTATAGTAAATTATTCAAAAAATAATTTTCTACTGTCGCAAATTTTAATTACGCCAGGGATTGCCATCTTCTATAGTAAATTATTCAAAAAATAATTTTTTACTGTCGCAAATTTTAATTGCGCCAGGGATTGCCTTTTCTATAGTAAATTATTCAAAAAATAATTTTTTACTGTCGCAAATTTCAATTTCGCCAGGTAAATTATTCAAAAAATAATTTTGTACTGTCGCAAATTTTAATTACGCAAGTGATTGCCTTTTCTATGGTAAATTATTCAAAAAATAATTTTCTACTGTCGCAAATTTTAATTACGCCAGGGATTGCCTTTTCTATTGTAAATTATTCAAAAAATAATTTTCTACTGTCGCAAATTTTAATTACGCCAGGGATTGCCTTTTCTATAGTAAATTATTCAAAAAATAATTTTCTACTGTCGCAAATTTTAATTACGCCAGGGATTGCCTTTTCTATAGTAAATTATTCAAAAAATAATTTTATACTCTCGCTAAATTTTAATTGCGCCAGGTATTGCCTTTTCTATAGTAAATTATTCAAAAAATAATTTTTTACTGTCGCAAATTTCAATTACGCCAGGGATTGCCTTTTCTATAGTAAATTATTCAAAAAATAATTTTCTACTGTCGCAAATTTTAATTGCGCCAGGGATTGCCTTTTCTATAGTAAATTATTCAAAAAATAATTTTTTACTCTCGCAAATTTCAATTTCGCCAGGTAAATTTTGCACAAATTAATTTTCTACTGTCGCAGATTTTAATTACGCCAGGGATTGCTTTTACTATAGTAAATTATTCAAAAAATAATTTTCTACTGTCGCAAATTTTAATTACGCCAGGGATTGCCTTTTCTATAGTAAATTTCTCACAAATTAATTTTCTACTATCGCAAATTTTAATTGCGCCAGGGATTGCCTTTTCTATAGTAAATTATTCAAAAAATAATTTTCTACTGTCGCAAATTTTAACTACGCCAGGGATTGCCTTTTCTATAGTAAATTATTCAAAAAATAATTTTCTACTGTCGCAAATTTTAATTGCGCCAGGGATTGCCTTTTCTATAGTAAATTATTCAAAAAATAATTTTATACTGTCGCAAATTTTAATTACGCCAGGGATTGCCTTTTCTATAGTAAATTATTCAAAAAATAATTTTCTACCGTCGTAAATTTTAATTACGCCAGGGATTGCCTTTTCTATAGTAAATTATTCAAAAAATAATTTTCTACTGTCGCAAATTTTAAGTGCGCCAGGGATTGCCTTTTCTATAGTAAATTATTCAAAAAATAATTTTATACTGTCGCTAAATTTTAATTGCGCCAGGGATTGCCTTTTCTATAGTAAATTATTCAAAAAATAATTTTTTACTGTCGCAAATTTCAATTACGCCAGGGATTGCCTTTTCTATAGTAAATTATTCAAAAAATAATTTTCTACTGTCGCAAATTTTAATTGCGCCAGGGATTGCCTTTTCTATAGTAAATTATTCAAAAAATAATTTTTTACTCTCGCAAATTTCAATTTCGCCAGGTAAATTTTTCACGAATTAATTTTCTACTGTCGCAGATTTTAATTACGCCGGGGATTGCTTTTACTATAGTAAATTATTCAAAAAATAATTTTCTACTGTCGCAAATTTTAATTACGCCAAGGATTGCCTTTTCTATAGTAAATTTCTCACAAATTAATTTTCTACTGTCGCAAATTTTAATTGCGCCAGGGATTGCCTTTTCTATAGTAAATTATTCAAAAAATAATTTTATACTGTCGCAAATTTTAATTGCGCCAGGGATTGCTTTTACTATAGTAAATTATTCAAAAAATAATTTTTTACTGTCGCAAATTTTAAATACGCCAGGGATTGCCTTTTCTATAGTAAATTATTCAAAAAATAATTTTATACTGTCGCAAATTTGAAATATCCCAGGGATTGCCTTTTCTATAGTAAATTATTCAAAAAATAATTTTTTACTGTCGCAAATTTTAATTACGCCAGGGATTGCCTTTTCTATAGTAAATTATTCAAAAAATAATTTTATACTGTCGCAAATTTTTAATTACGCCAGGGATTGCCTTTTCTATAGTAAATTATTCAAAAAATAATTTTCTACTGTCGCAAATTTTAAATACGCCAGGGATTGCCTTTTCTATAGTAAAATATTCAAAAAATAATTTTATACTGTCGCAAATTTTAATTACGCTAGGGATTGCCTTTTCTATAGTAAATTATTCAAAAAATAATTTTCTACTGTCGCAAATTTCAAATCCGCCAGGGATTGCCTTTTCTATAGTAAATTATTCAAAAAGTAATTTTTTACTGTCGCAAATTTTAAATACGAGAGGGATTGCCATTTCTATAGTAAATTATTCAAAAAATAATTTTATACTGTCGCAAATTTTATTTACGCCAGGGATTGCCTTTTCTATAGTAAATTATTCAAAAAATAATTTTATACTGTCGCAAATTTTAATTACGCCAGGGATTGCCTTTTCTATAGTAAATTATTCACAAATTAATTTTCTACTGTCGCAAATTGTAATTTCGCAGGGATTGCCTTTTCTATAGTAAATTATTCAAAAAATAATTTTTTACTGTCGCAAATTTTAAATACGCCAGGGATTGCCTTTTCTATAGTAAATTATTCAAAAAATAATTTTATACTGTCGCAAATTTTAAATATCCCAGGGATTGCCTTTTCTATAGTAAATTATTCAAAAAATAATTTTTTACTGTCGCAAATTTCAATTACGCCAGGGATTGCCTTTTCTATAGTAAATTATTCAAAAAATAATTTTCTACTGTCGCAAATTTTAATTGCGCCAGGGATTGCCTTTTCTATAGTAAATTATTCAAAAAATAATTTTCTACTGTCGCAAATTTTAATTGCGCCAGGGATTGCCTTTTCTATAGTAAATTATTCAAAAAATAATTTTTTACTCTCGCAAATTTCAATTTCGCCAGGTAAATTTTTCACGAATTAATTTTCTACTGTCGCAGATTTTAATTACGCCGGGGATTGCTTTTACTATAGTAAATTATTCAAAAAATAATTTTCTACTGTCGCAAATTTTAATTACGCCAAGGATTGCCTTTTCTATAGTAAATTTCTCACAAATTAATTTTCTACTGTCGCAAATTTTAATTGCGCCAGGGATTGCCTTTTCTATAGTAAATTATTCAAAAAATAATTTTATACTGTCGCAAATTTTAATTGCGCCAGGGATTGCTTTTACTATAGTAAATTATTCAAAAAATAATTTTTTACTGTCGCAAATTTTAAATACGCCAGGGATTGCCTTTTCTATAGTAAATTATTCAAAAAATAATTTTATACTGTCGCAAATTTGAAATATCCCAGGGATTGCCTTTTCTATAGTAAATTATTCAAAAAATAATTTTTTACTGTCGCAAATTTTAATTACGCCAGGGATTGCCTTTTCTATAGTAAATTATTCAAAAAATAATTTTATACTGTCGCAAATTTTAATTACGCCAGGGATTGCCTTTTCTATAGTAAATTATTCAAAAAATAATTTTCTACTGTCGCAAATTTTAAATACGCCAGGGATTGCCTTTTCTATAGTAAAATATTCAAAAAATAATTTTATACTGTCGCAAATTTTAATTACGCTAGGGATTGCCTTTTCTATAGTAAATTATTCAAAAAATAATTTTCTACTGTCGCAAATTTCAAATCCGCCAGGGATTGCCTTTTCTATAGTAAATTATTCAAAAAGTAATTTTTTACTGTCGCAAATTTTAAATACGAGAGGGATTGCCTTTTCTATAGTAAATTATTCAAAAAATAATTTTATACTGTCGCAAATTTTATTTACGCCAGGGATTGCCTTTTCTATAGTAAATTATTCAAAAAATAATTTTATACTGTCGCAAATTTTAATTACGCCAGGGATTGCCTTTTCTATAGTAAATTATTCACAAATTAATTTTCTACTGTCGCAAATTGTAATTTCGCAGGGATTGCCTTTTCTATAGTAAATTATTCAAAAAATAATTTTTTACTGTCGCAAATTTTAAATACGCCAGGGATTGCCTTTTCTATAGTAAATTATTCAAAAAATAATTTTATACTGTCGCAAATTTTAAATATCCCAGGGATTGCCTTTTCTATAGTAAATTATTCAAAAAATAATTTTTTACTGTCGCAAATTTTAACTACGCCAGGGATTGCCTTTTCTATAGTAAATTATTCAAAAAATAATTTTCTACTGTCGCAAATTTTAAATACGCCAGGGATTGCCTTTTCTATAGTAAATTATTCAAAAAATAATTTTATACTGTCGCAAATTTTAATTACGCCAGGGATTGCCTTTTCTATAGTAAATTATTCAAAAAATAATTTTATAATGTCGCAAATTTTAATTACGCCAGGGATTGCCTTTTCTATAGTAAATTATTCAAAAAATAATTTTATACTGTCGCAAATTTTAAGT
>CAWVNZ010002336.1:0-90000 GCA_963930735.1 Dioctria linearis | reverse complement strand
ATAATTTACTATAGAAAAGGCAATCCCTGGCGCAATTAAAATTTGCTACAGTATAAAATTATTTTTTGAATAATTTAGTATAGAAAAGGCAATCCCTGGCGGATTTGAAATTTGCGACAGTAAAAAATTATTTTTTTGCAAAATTTACTATAGAAAAGGCAATCCCTGGCGGATTTGAAATTTGCGACAGTATAAAATTATTTTTTGAATAATTTACTGTAGAAAAGGCAATCCCTGGGATATTTAAAATTTGCGACAGTAAAAAATTATTTTTTGAATAATTTACTATAGAAAATGCAATCCCTGGCGGATTTGAAATTTGCGGCAGTAAAAAATTATTTTTTGAATAATTTACTATAGAAATGGCAATCCCTGGCGCAATTAAAATTTGCGACAGTAAAAAATTATTTTTTGAATAATTTACTATAGAAAAGGCAATCCCTGGCGGATTTGAAATTTGCGACAGTAAAAAATTATTTTTTGAATAATTTACTATAGAAAAGGCAATCCCTGGCGGATTTGAAATTTGCGACAGTAAAAAATTATTTTTTGAATAATTTACTATAGAAAAGGCAATCCCTGGCGCAATTAAAATTTGCAACAGTTGAAAATTATTTTTTGAATAATTTACTATAGAAAAGGCAATCCCTGGCGTAATTAAAATTTGCGACAGTATAAAATTATTTTTTGAATAATTTACTATAGAAAAGGCAATCCCTGGCGCACTTAAAATTTGCGACAGTAAAAAATTATTTTTTGAATAATTTACTATAGAAAAGGCAATCCCTGGCGTAATTAAAATTTGCGACAGTAAAAAATTATTTTTTGAATAATTTACTATAGAAAAGGCAATCCCTGGCGGATTTGAAATTTGCGACAGTAAAAAATTATTTTTTGAATAATTTACTATAGAAAAGGCAATCCCTGGCGCAATTAAAAAATGCGACAGTTGAAAATTAGTTTTTGAATAATTTACTATAGAACAGGCAATCCCTGGCGTAATTAAAATTTGCGACAGTTGAAAATTATTTTTTGAATAATTTACTATAGAAAAGGCAATCCCTGGCGCAATTAAAATTTGTGACAGTATAAAATTATTTTTTGAATAATTTACTATAGAAAAGGCAATCCCTGGCGGATTTGAAATTTGCGAAAGTAAAAAATTATTTTTTTGCAAAATTTACTATAGAAAAGGCAATCCCTGGCGGATTTGAAATTTGCGACAGTAAAAAATTATTTTTTGAATAATTTACTATAGAAAAGGCAATCCCTGGCGCAATTAAAATTTGCGACAGTTGAAAATTATTTTTTGAATAATTTACTATAGAAAAGGCAATCCCTGGCGCAATTAAAATTTGCGACAGTTGAAAATTATTTTTTGAATAATTTACTATATACAAGGCAATCCCTGGCGTAATTAAAATTTGCGACAGTAGAAAATTATTTTTCGAATAATTTACTATAGAAAAGGCAATCCCTGGCGTATTTAAAATTTGCGACAGTTGAAAATTATTTTTTGAATAATTTACTATAGAAAAGGCAATCCCTGTCGTAATTAAAATTTGCGACAGTATAAAATTATTTTTTGAATAATTTACTATAGAAAAGGCAATCCCTGGCGTATTTGAAATTTGCGACAGTAAAAAAATATATTTTTGCAAAATTTACTATAGAAAAGACAATCCCTGGCGTATTTAAAATTTGCGACAGTATAAAATTATTTTTTGAATAATTTACTATAGAAAAGGCAATCCCTGCCGTAATTAAAATTTGCGAAAGTAGAAAATTATTTTTTGAATAATTTACTATAGAAAAGGCAATCCCTGGCGTAATTAAAATTTGCGACAGTAAAAAATTAATATTTTGAAAAATTTACTGTAGAAAAGGCAATCCCTGGCGCAATTAAAACTTGCGATAGTAAAAAATTATTTTTTGAATAATTTACTATAGAAAAGGCAATCCCTGGCGTAATTAAAATTTGCGACAGTAGAAAATTATTTTTTGAATAATTTACTATAGAAAAGGCAATCCCTGGCGCACTTAAAATTTGCGACAGTAAAAAATTATTTTTTGAATAATTTACTATAGAAAAGGCAATCCCTGGGGTATTTAAAATTTGCGACAGTTGAAAATTATTTTTTGAATAATTTACTATAGAAAAGGCAATCCCTGGCGGATTTGAAATTTGCGACAGTAAAAAATTATTTTTTGAATAATTTACTATAGAAAAGGCAATCCCTGGCGCAATTAAAATTTGCGACAGTAGAAAATTATTTTTTGAATAATTTACTATACAAAAGGCAATCCCTGGCGCACTTAAAATTTGCGACAGTAAAAAATTATTTTTTGAATAATTTACTATAGAAAAGGCAATCCCTGGCGCAATTAAAATTTGCGACAGTATAAAATTATTTTTTGAATAATTTACTATAGAAAAGGCAATCCCTGGCGGATTTGAAATTTGCGACAGTAAAAAATTATTTTTTGAATAATTTACTATAGAAAAGGCAATCCCTGGCATAATTAAAATTTGCGACAGTTGAAAATTATTTTTTGAATAATTTACTATAGAAAAGGCAATCCCTGGCGTATTTAAAATTTGCGACAGTATAAAATTATTTTTTGAATAATTTACTATAGAAAAGGCAATCCCTGACGAAATTAAAATTTGCGACAATTGAAAATTATTTTTTGAATAATTTACTATAGAAAAGGCAATCCCTGGCGCTATTAAAGTTTGCGACAGTTGAAAATTATTTTTTGAATAATTTACAATAGAAAAGGCAATCCCTGGCGCACTTAAAATTTGCGACAGTATAAAATTATTTTTTGAATAATTTACTATAGAAAAGGCAATCCCTGGCGTAATTAAAATTTGCGACAGTAGAAAATTATTTTTTGAATAATTTACTATAGAAAAGGCAATCCCTGGCGTAATTAAAATTTGCGACAGTTGAAAATTATTTTTTGAATAATTTACTATAGAAAAGGCAATCCCTGGCGTAATTAAAATTTGCGACAGTTGAAAATTATTTTTTGATTAATTTTCTATAGAAAAGGCAATCCCTGGCGTAATTAAAATTTGCGACAGTAGAAAATTAATTTGTGAGAAATTTACTATAGAAAAGGCAATCCCTGGCGTAATTAAAATTTGCGACAGTAAAAAATTATTTTTTGAATAATTTACTATAGAAAAGGCAATCCCTGGCGGATTTGAAATTTGCGACAGTAAAAAATTATTTTTTGAATAATTTACTATAGAAAAGGCAATCCTTGGCGCAATTAAAATTTGCGACAGTTGAAAATTATTTTTTGAATAATTTACTACAGAAAAGGCAACCCCTGGCTTAATTAAAATTTGCGACAGTATAAAATTATTTTTTGAATAATTTACTATAGAAAAGGCAATCCCTGGCGTAATTAAAATTTGCGACAGTTGAAAATTATTTTTTGAATAATTTACTATAGAAATGGCAATCCCTGGCGGATTTGAAATTTGCGACAGTAAAAAATTATTTTTTGAATAATTTACTATAGAAAAGGCAATCCCAGGCGCAATTAAAACTTGCGACAGTAGAAAATTATTTTTTGAATAATTTACTATAGAAAAGGCAATCCCTGGCGTAATTAAAATTTGCGACAGTAGAAAATTATTTTTTGAATAATTTACTATAGAAAAGGCAATCCCTGGCGTAATTAAAATTTGCGGCAGTTGAAAATTATTTTTTGAATAATTTACTATAGAAAAGGCAATCCCTGGCGCAATTAAAATTTGCGACAGTGGAAAACTATTTTTTGAATAATTTACTATATAAAAGGCAATCCCTGGCGGATTTGAAATTTGCAACAGTAAAAAATTATTTTTTGAATAATTTACTATAGAAAAGGCAATCCCTGGCGCAATTAAAACTTGCGACAGTTGAAATTTATTTTTTGAATAATTTACTATAGAAAAGGCAATCCCTGGCGTAATTAAAATTTGCGACAGTAGAAAATTATTTTTTGAATAATTTACTATAGAAAAGGCAATCCCTGGCGTAATTAAAATTTGCGACAGTAGAAAATTATTTTTTGAATAATTTACTATAGAAAAGGCAATCCCTGGCGTAATTAAAATTTGCGGCAGTTGAAAATTATTTTTTGAATAATTTACTATAGAAATGGTAATCCCTGGCGGATTTGAAATTTGCGATAGTAGAAAATTATTTTTTGAATAATTTACTATAGAAAAGGCAATCCCTGGCGCACTTAAAATTTGCGACAGTAAAAAATTATTTTTTGAATGATTTACTATAGAAAAGGCAATCCCTGGGATATTTAAAATTTGCGACAGTATAAAATTATTTTTTGAATAATTTACTATAGAAAAGGCAATCCCTGGCGTAATTAAAATTTGCGACAGTAGAAAACTATTTTTTGAATAATTTACTATAGAAAAGGCAATCCCTGGCGGATTTGAAATTTGCGACAGTAAAAAATTATTTTTTGAATAATTTACTATAGAAAAGGCAATCCCTGGCGTAATTAAAATTTGCGACAGTAGAAAATTATTTTTTGAAAAATTTACTATAGAAAAGGCAATCCCTGGCGTAATTAAAATTTGCGACAGTAGAAAATTATTTTTTGAATAATTTACTATAGAAAAGGCAATCCCTGGCGTATTTAAAATTTGCGACAGTAAAAAATTAATTTGTGAGAAATTTACTATAGAAAAGGCAATCCCTGGGATATTTAAAATTTGCGACAGTAAAAAATTATTTTTTTGCAAAATTTACTATAGAAAAGGCAATCCCTGGCGTAATTAAAATTTTGCGACAGTTGAAAATTATTTTTTGAATAATTTACTATAGAAAAGGCAATCCCTGGCGCACTTAAAATTTGCGACAGTAAAAAATTATTTTTTGAATAATTTACTATAGAAAAGGCAATCCCTGGCGCAATTAAAATTTGCGACAGTATAAAATTATTTTTTGAATAATTTACTATAGAAAAGGCAATCCCTGGCGTAATTAAAATTTGCGACAGTAGAAAATTATTTTTTGAATAATTTACTATAGAAAAGGCAATCCCTGGCGGATTTGAAATTTGCGACAGTAAAAAATTATTTTTTTGCAAAATTTACTATAGAAAAGGCAATCCCTGGCGTATTTAAAATTTGCGACAGTATAAAATTATTTTTTGAATAATTTACTGTAGAAAGGGCAATCCCTGGCCCAATTAAAATTTGCGACAGTTGAAAATTATTTTTTTGCAAAATTTACTATAGAATAGGCAATCCCTGGCGCAATTAAAATTTGCGATAGTTGAAAATTATTTTTTGAATAATTAACTATAGAAAAGGCAATCCCTGGCGCACTTAAAATTTGCGACAGTAAAAAATTATTTTTTGAATAATTTACTATAGAAAAGGCAATCCCTGGCGTAATTAAAATTTGCGACAGTAGAAAACTATTTTTTGAATAATTTACTATAGAAAAGGCAATCCCTGGCGTAATTAAAATTTGCGACAGTTGAAAATTATTATTTGAATAATTTACTATAGAAAAGGCAATCCCTGGCGCAATTACAATTTGCGACAGTAGAAAATTATTTTTTGAATAATTTACTATAGAAAAGGCAATCCCTGGCGGATTTGAAATTTGCGACAGTAGGAAATTATTTTTTGAATAATTTACTATAGAAAAGGCAATCCCTGGCGCACTTAAAATTTGCGACAGTAAAAAATTATTTTTTGAATAATTTACTATAGAAAAGGCAATCCCTGGGATATTTAAAATTTGCGACAGTATAAAATTATTTTTTGAATAATTTACTATAGAAAAGGCAATCCCTGGCGTAATTAAAATTTGCGACAGTTGAAAATTATTTTTTGAATAATTTACTATAGAAAAGGCAATCCCTGGCGGATTTGAAATTTGCGAGAGTAAAAAATTATTTTTTGAATAATTTACTGTAGAAAAGGCAATCCCTGGCGCAATTAAAACTTGCGACAGTAGAAAATTATTTTTTGAATAATTTACTATAGAAAAGGCAATCCATGGCGTAATTAAAATTTGCGACAGTAGAAAATTATTTTTTGAATAATTTACTATAGAAAAGGCAATCCCTGGCGTAATTAAAATTTGCGGCAGTTGAAAATTATTTTTTGAATAATTTACTATAGAAAAGGCAATCCCTGGCGCAATTAAAATTTGCGACAGTAGAAAATTATTTTTTGAATAATTTACTATAGAAAAGGCAATCCCTGGCGGATTTGAAATTTGCGACAGTAAAAAATTATTTTTTGAATAATTTACTATAGAAAAGGCAATCCCTGGCGCAACTAAAACTTGCGACAGTTGAAAATTATTTTTTGAATAATTTACTATAGAAAAGGCAATCCCTGGCGTAATTAAAATTTGCGACAGTAGAAAATTATTTTTTGAATAATTTACTATAGAAAAGGCAATCCCTGGCGTATTTAAAATTTGCGACAGTAAAAAATTAATTTGTGAGAAATTTGCTATAGAAAAGGCAATCCCTGGGATATTTAAAATTTGCGACAGTAAAAAATTATTTTTTTGCAAAATTTACTATAGAAAAGGCAATCCCTGGCGTAATTAAAATTTGCGACAGTTGAAAATTATTTTTTGAATAATTTACTATAGAAAAGGCAATCCCTGGCGTAATTAAAATTTGCGACAGTAGAAAATTATTTTTTGAATAATTTACTATAGAAAAGTCAATCCCTGGCGGATTTGAAATTTGCGACAGTAAAAAATTATTTTTTTGCAAAATTTACTATAGAAAAGGCAATCCCTGGCGTATTTAAAATTTGCGACAGTATAAAATTATTTTTTGAATAATTTACTATAGAAAAGGCAATCCCTGGCGTAATTAAAATTTTCGACAGTATAAAATTATTTTTTGAATTATTTACTATAGAAAAGGCAATCCCTGGCGCACTTAAAATTTGCGACAGTAAAAAATTATTTTTTGAATAATTTACTATAGAAAAGGCAATCCCTGGCGCACTTAAAATTTGCGACAGTAAAAAATTATTTTTTGAATAATTTACTATAGAAAAGGCAATCCCTGGCGCAATTAAAATTTGCGACAGTTGAAAATTATTTTTTGAATAATTTACTATAGAAAAGGCAATCCCTGGCGTAATTAAAATTTGCGACAGTATAAAATTATTTTTTGAATAATTTACTATAGAAAAGGCAATCCCTGGCGTAATTAAAATTTGCGACAGTAGAAAATTATTTTTTGAATAATTTACTATAGAAAAGGCAATCCCTGGCGTAATTAAAATTTACGACAGTAGAAAATTATTTTTTGAATAATTTACTATAGAAAAGGCAATCCCTGGCGGATTTGAAATTTGCGACAGTAAAAAATTATTTTTTGAATAATTTACTATAGAAAAGGCAATCCCTGGCGTAATTAAAATTTGCGACAGTAAAAAATTATTTTTTGAATAATTTACTATAGAAATGGTAATCCCTGGCGGATTTGAAATTTGCGACAGTTGAAAATTATTTTTTGAATAATTTACTATAGAAAAGGCAATCCCTGGCGCACTTAAAATTTGCGACAGTAAAAAATTATTTTTTGAATGATTTACTATAGAAAAGGCAATCCCTGGGATATTTAAAATTTGCGACAGTATAAAATTATTTTTTGAATAATTTACTATAGAAAAGGCAATCCCTGGCGTAATTAAAATTTGCGACAGTAGAAAACTATTTTTTGAATAATTTACTATAGAAAAGGCAATCCCTGGCGGATTTGAAATTTGCGACAGTAAAAAATTATTTTTTGAATAATTTACTATAGAAAAGGCAATCCCTGGCGTAATTAAAATTTGCGACAGTAGAAAATTATTTTTTGAAAAATTTACTATAGAAAAGGCAATCCCTGGCGTAATTAAAATTTGCGACAGTAGAAAATTATTTTTTGAATAATTTACTATAGAAAAGGCAATCCCTGGCGTATTTAAAATTTGCGACAGTAAAAAATTATTTTTTGAATAATTTACTATAGAAAGGGCAATCCCTGGCGCAATTAAAATTTGCGACAGTTGAAAATTATTTTTTTGCAAAATTTACTATAGAATAGGCAATCCCTGGCGCAATTAAAATTTGCGATAGTTGAAAATTATTTTTTGAATAATTAACTATAGAAAAGGCAATCCCTGGCGCACTTAAAATTTGCGACAGTAAAAAATTATTTTTTGAATAATTTACTATAGAAAAGGCAATCCCTGGCGTAATTAAAATTTGCGACAGTAGAAAACTATTTTTTGTATAATTTACTGTAGAAAAGGCAATCCCTGGCGTAATTAAAATTTGCGACAGTTGAAAATTATTATTTGAATAATTTACTATAGAAAAGGCAATCCCTGGCGCAATTACAATTTGCGACAGTAGAAAATTATTTTTTGAATAATTTACTATAGAAAAGGCAATCCCTGGCGGATTTGAAATTTGCGACAGTAGGAAATTATTTTTTGAATAATTTACTATAGAAAAGGCAATCCCTGGCGCACTTAAAATTTGCGACAGTAAAAAATTATTTTTTGAATAATTTACTATAGAAAAGGCAATCCCTGGGATATTTAAAATTTGCGACAGTATAAAATTATTTTTTGAATAATTTACTATAGAAAAGGCAATCCCTGGCGTAATTAAAATTTGCGACAGTTGAAAATTATTTTTTGAATAATTTACTATAGAAAAGGCAATCCCTGGCGGATTTGAAATTTGCGACAGTAAAAAATTATTTTTTGAATAATTTACTGTAGAAAAGGCAATCCCTGGCGCAATTAAAACTTGCGACAGTAGAAAATTATTTTTTGAATAATTTACTATAGAAAAGGCAATCCATGGCGTAATTAAAATTTGCGACAGTAGAAAATTATTTTTTGAATAATTTACTATAGAAAAGGCAATCCCTGGCGTAATTAAAATTTGCGGCAGTTGAAAATTATTTTTTGAATAATTTACTATAGAAAAGGCAATCCCTGGCGCAATTAAAATTTGCGACAGTAGAAAATTATTTTTTGAATAATTTACTATAGAAAAGGCAATCCCTGGCGGATTTGAAATTTGCGACAGTAAAAAAATTATTTTTTGAATAATTTACTATAGAAAAGGCAATCCCTGGCGCAACTAAAACTTGCGACAGTTGAAAATTATTTTTTGAATAATTTACTATAGAAAAGGCAATCCCTGGCGTAATTAAAATTTGCGACAATAGAAAATTATTTTTTGAATAATTTACTATAGAAAAGGCAATCCCTGGCGTATTTAAAATTTGCGACAGTAAAAAATTAATTTGTGAGAAATTTGCTATAGAAAAGGCAATCCCTGGGATATTTAAAATTTGCGAGAGTAAAAAATTATTTTTTTGCAAAATTTACTATAGAAAAGGCAATCCCTGGCGTAATTAAAATTTGCGACAGTTGAAAATTATTTTTTGAATAATTTACTATAGAAAAGGCAATCCCTGGCGTAATTAAAATTTGCGACAGTAGAAAATTATTTTTTGAATAATTTACTATAGAAAAGGCAATCCCTGGCGGATTTGAAATTTGCGACAGTAAAAAATTATTTTTTGCAAAATTTACTATAGAAAAGGCAATCCCTGGCGTATTTAAAATTTGCGACAGTATAAAATTATTTTTTGAATAATTTACTATAGAAAAGGCAATCCCTGGCGTAATTAAAATTTGCGACAGTATAAAATTATTTTTTGAATTATTTACTATAGAAAAGGCAATCCCTGGCGCACTTAAAATTTGCGACAGTAAAAAATTATTTTTTGAATAATTTACTATAGAAAAGGCAATCCTTGGCGCACTTAAAATTTGCGACAGTAAAAAATTATTTTTTGAATAATTTACTATAGAAAAGGCAATCCCTGGCGCAATTAAAATTTGCGACAGTTGAAAATTATTTTTTGAATAATTTACTATAGAAAAGGCAATCCCTGGCGTAATTAAAATTTGCGACAGTATAAAATTATTTTTTGAATAATTTACTATAGAAAAGGCAATCCCTGGCGTAATTAAAATTTGCGACAGTAGAAAATTATTTTTTGAATAATTTACAATAGAAAAGGCAATCCCTGGCGTAATTAAAATTTACGACAGTAGAAAATTATTTTTTGAATAATTTACTATAGAAAAGGCAATCCCTGGCGGATTTGAAATTTGCGACAGTAAAAAATTATTTTTTGAATAATTTACTATAGAAAAGGCAATCCCTGGCGTAATTAAAGTTTGCGACAGTAAAAAATTATTTTTTGAATAATTTACTATAGAAAAGGCAATCCCTGGCGTAATTAAAATTTGCGACAGTTGAAAATTATTTTTTGAATAATTTACTATAGAAAAGGCAATCCCTGGCGTAATTAAAATTTGCGACAGTAGAAAATAATTTTTTGAATAATTTACTATAGAAAAGGCAATCCCTGGGATATTTAAAATTTGCGACAATAAAAAATTATTTTTTTGCAAAATATACTATAGAAAAGGCAATCCCTGGCGTAATTAAAATTTGCGACAGTAGAAAATTATTTTTTGAATAATTTACTATAGAAAAGGCAATCCCTGGCGTAATTAAAATTTGCGACAGTAGAAAATTATTTTTTGAAAAGTTTACTATAGAAAAGGCAATCCCTGGCGTAATTAAAATTTGCGACAGTTGAAAATTATTTTTTGAATAATTTACTATAGAAAAGGTAATCCCTGGCGTAATTAAAATTTGCGACAGTAAAAAATTATTTTTTGAATAATTTACTATAGAAAAGGCAATCCCTGGCGTAATTAAAATTTGCGACAGTTGAAAATTATTTTTTGAATAATTTACTATAGAAAAGGCAATCCCTGGCGCAATTAAAAATTGCGACAGTAAAAAATTATTTTTTGAATAATTTACTGTAGGAAAGGCGCACTTAAAATTTGCGACAGTATAAAATTATTTTTTGAATAATTTACTATAGAAAAGGCAATCCCTGGCGTAATTAAAATTTGCGACAGTAGAAAATTATTTTTTGAATAATTTACTATAGAAAAGGCAATCCCTGGCGTAATTAAAATTTCCGACAGTAGAAAATTATTTTTTGAATAATTTACTATAGAAAAGGCAATCCCTGGCGTAATTAAAATTTGCGACAGTAGAAAATTATTTTTTGAATAATTTACTATAGAAAAGGCAATCCCTAGCGGATTTGAAATTTGCGAAAGTTGAAAATTATTTTTTTGAATAATTTACTATAGAAAAGGCAATCCCTGGCGCAATTAAAATTTGCGACAGTAAAAAATTAATTTGTGAGAAATTTACTATAGAAAAGGCAATCCCTGGGATATTTAAAATTTGCGACAGTTGAAAATTATTTTTTGAATAATTTACTATAGAAAAGGCAATCCCTGGCGTAATTAAAATTTGCGACAGTAGAAAATTATTTTTTGAATAATTTACTATAGAAAAGGCAATCCCTGGCGGATTTGAAATTTGCGACAGTTGAAAATTATTTTTTGAATAATTTACTATAGAAAAGGCAATCCCTGGCGTAATTAAAATTTGCGACAGTTGAAAATTATTTTTTGAATAATTTACTATAGAAAAGGCAATCCCTGGCGCAATTAAAATTTGCGACAGTATAAAATTATTTTTTGAATAATTTACTATAGAAAAGGCAATCCCTGGCGTAATTAAAATTTGCGACAGTAGAAAATTATTTTTTGAATAATTTACTATAGAAAAGGCAATCCCTGGCGGATTTGAAATTTGCGACAGTTGAAAATTATTTTTTTGAATAATTTACTATAGAAAAGGCAATCCCTGGCGCAATTAAAATTTGCGACAGTAAAAAATTAATTTGTGAGAAATTTACTATAGAAAAGGCAATCCCTGGGATATTTAAAATTTGCGACAGTTGAAAATTATTTTTTGAATAATTTACTATAGAAAAGGCAATCCCTGGCGTAATTAAAATTTGCGACAGTAGAAAATTATTTTTTGAATAATTTACTATAGAAAAGGCAATCCCTGGCGTAATTAAAATTTGCGACAGTTGAAAATTATTTTTAGAATAATTTACTATAGAAAGGGCTATCCCTGGCGTAATTAAAATTTGCGACAGTAGAAAATTATTTTTTGAATAATTTACTATAGAAAATGCAATCCCTGGCGCAATTAAAATTTGCGACAGTTGAAAATTATTTTTTGATTAATTTACTATAGAAAAGGCAATCCCTGGCGGATTTGAAATTTGCGACAGTTGAAAATTATTTTTTGAATAATTTACTATAGAAAAGGCAATCCCTGTCGTAATTAAAATTTGCGACAGTTGAAAATTATTTTTTTGAATAATTTACTATAGAAAAGGCAATCCCTGGCGTAATTAAAATTTGCGACAGTAGAAAATTATTTTTTGAATAATTTACTATAGAAAAGGCAATCCCTGGCGGATTTGAAATTTGCGACAGTAAAAAATTATTTTTTTCCAAAATTTACTATAGAAAAGGCAATCCCTGGCGTAATTAAAATTTGCGACAGTTGAAAATTATTTTTTGAATAATTTACTATAGAAAAGGCAATCCCTGGCGTAATTAAAATTTGCGACAGTAGAAAATTATTTTTTGAATAATTTACTATAGAAAAGGCAATCCCTGGCGGATTTGAAATTTGCGACAGTAAAAAATTATTTTTTGCAAAATTTACTACAGAAAAGGCAATCCCTGGCGTATTTAAAATTTGCGACAGTATAAAATTATTTTTTGAATAATTTACTATAGAAAAGGCAATCCCTGGCGTAATTAAAATTTGCGACAGTATAAAATTATTTTTTGAATTATTTACTATAGAAAAGGCAATCCCTGGCGCACTTAAAATTTGCGACAGTAAAAAATTATTTTTTGAATAATTTACTATAGAAAAGGCAATCCCTGGCGGATTTGAAATTTGCGACAGTTGAAAATTATTTTTTGAATAATTTACTATAGAAAAGGCAATCCCTGGCGGTAATTAAAATTTGCGACAGTTGAAAATTATTTTTTGAATAATTTACTATAGAAAAGGCAATCCCTGGCGCAATTAAAATTTGCGACAGTATAAAATTATTTTTTTGAATAATTTACTATAGAAAAGGCAATCCCTGGCGCAATTAAAATTTGCGACAGTAAAAAATTAATTTGTGAGAAATTTACTATAGAAAAGGCAATCCCTGGGATATTTAAAATTTGCGACAGTTGAAAATTATTTTTTGAATAATTTACTATAGAAAAGGCAATCCCTGGCGTAATTAAAATTTGCGACAGTAGAAAATTATTTTTTGAATAATTTACTATAGAAAAGGCAATCCCTGGCGTAATTAAAATTTGCGACAGTTGAAAATTATTTTTAGAATAATTTACTATAGAAAAGGCTATCCCTGGCGTAATTAAAATTTGCGACAGTAGAAAAATTATTTTTTGAATAATTTACTATAGAAAAGGCAATCCCTGGCGCAATTAAAATTTGCGACAGTTGAAAATTATTTTTTGATTAATTTACTATAGAAAAGGCAATCCCCTGGCGGATTTGAAATTTGCGACAGTTGAAAATTATTTTTTGAATAATTTACTATAGAAAAGGCAATCCCTGGCGTAATTAAAATTTGCGACAGTTGAAAATTATTTTTTGAATAATTTACTATAGAAAAGGCAATCCCTGGCGCAATTAAAATTTGCGACAGTATAAAATTATTTTTTGAATAATTTACTATAGAAAAGGCAATCCCTGGCGTAATTAAAATTTGCGACAGTAGAAAATTATTTTTTGAATAATTTACTATAGAAAAGGCAATCCCTGGCGGATTTGAAATTTGCGACAGTTGAAAATTATTTTTTTGAATAATTTACTATAGAAAAGGCAATCCCTGGCGCAATTAAAATTTTCGACAGTAAAAAATTAATTTGTGAGAAATTTACTATAGAAAAGGCAATCCCTGGGATATTTAAAATTTGCGACAGTTGAAAATTATTTTTTGAATAATTTACTATAGAAAAGGCAATCCCTGGCGTAATTAAAATTTGCGACAGTAGAAAATTATTTTTTGAATAATTTACTATAGAAAAGGCAATCCCTGGCGTAATTAAAATTTGCGACAGTTGAAAATTATTTTTAGAATAATTTACTATAGAAAAGGCTATCCCTGGCGTAATTAAAATTTGCGACAGTAGAAAATTATTTTTTGAATAATTTACTATAGAAAAGGCAATCCCTGGCGCAATTAAAATTTGCGACAGTTGAAAATTATTTTTTGATTAATTTACTATAGAAAAGGCAATCCCTGGCGGATTTGAAATTTGCGACAGTTGAAAATTATTTTTTGAATAATTTACTATAGAAAAGGCAATCCCTGGCGTAATTAAAATTTGCGACAGTTGAAAATTATTTTTTTGAATAATTTACTATAGAAAAGGCAATCCCTGGCGTAATTAAAATTTGCGACAGTAGAAAATTATTTTTTGAATAATTTACTATAGAAAAGGCAATCCCTGGCGGATTTGAAATTTGCGACAGTAAAAAATTATTTTTTTCCAAAATTTACTATAGAAAAGGCAATCCCTGGCGTAATTAAAATTTGCGACAGTTGAAAATTATTTTTTGAATAATTTACTATAGAAAAGGCAATCCCTGGCGTAATTAAAATTTGCGACAGTAGAAAATTATTTTTTGAATAATTTACTATAGAAAAGGCAATCCCTGGCGGATTTGAAATTTGCGACAGTAAAAAATTATTTTTTTTGCAAAATTTACTACAGAAAAGGCAATCCCTGGCGTATTTAAAATTTGCGACAGTATAAAATTATTTTTTGAATAATTTACTATAGAAAAGGCAATCCCTGGCGTAATTAAAATTTGCGACAGTATAAAATTATTTTTTGAATTATTTACTATAGAAAAGGCAATCCCTGGCGCACTTAAAATTTGCGACAGTAAAAAATTATTTTTTGAATAATTTACTATAGAAAAGGCAATCCCTGGCGCACTTAAAATTTGCGACAGTAAAAAATTATTTTTTGAATAATTTACTATAGAAAAGGCAATCCCTGGCGCAATTAAAATTTGCGACAGTTGAAAATTATTTTTTGAATAATTTACTATAGAAAAGGCAATCCCTGGCGTAATTAAAATTTGCGACAGTATAAAATTATTTTTTGAATAATTTACTATAGAAAAGGCAATCCCTGGCGTAATTAAAATTTGCGACAGTAGAAAATTATTTTTTGAATAATTTACTATAGAAAAGGCAATCCCTGGCGTAATTAAAATTTACGACAGTAGAAAATTATTTTTTGAATAATTTACTATAGAAAAGGCAATCCCTGGCGGATTTGAAATTTGCGACAGTAAAAAATTATATTTTGAATAATTTACTATAGAAAAGGCAATCCCTGGCGTAATTAAAATTTGCGACAGTAAAAAATTATTTTTTGAATAATTTACTATAGAAAAGGCAATCCCTGGCGTAATTAAAATTTGCGACAGTTGAAAATTATTTTTTGAATAATTTACTATAGAAAAGGCAATCCCTGGCGTAATTAAAATTTGCGACAGTAGAAAATTATTTTTTGAATAATTTACTATAGAAAAGGCAATCCCTGGGATATTTAAAATTTGCGACAATAAAAAATTATTTTTTTGCAAAATATACTATAGAAAAGGCAATCCCTGGCGTAATTAAAATTTGCGACAGTAGAAAATTATTTTTTGAATAATTTACTATAGAAAAGGCAATCCCTGGCGTAATTAAAATTTGCGACAGTAGAAAATTATTTTTTGAAAAGTTTACTATAGAAAAGGCAATCCCTGGCGTAATTAAAATTTGCGACAGTTGAAAATTATTTTTTGAATAATATACTATAGAAAAGGTAATCCCTGGCGTAATTAAAATTTGCGACAGTAAAAAATTATTTTTTGAATAATTTACTATAGAAAAGGCAATCCCTGGCGTAATTAAAATTTGCGACAGTTGAAAATTATTTTTTGAATAATTTACTATAGAAAAGGCAATCCCTGGCGCAATTAAAAATTGCGACAGTAAAAAATTATTTTTTGAATAATTTACTGTAGGAAAGGCAATCCCTGGCGCACTTAAAATTTGCGACAGTATAAAATTATTTTTTGAATAATTTACTATAGAACAGGCAATCCCTGGCGTAATTAAAATTTGCGACAGTAGAAAATTATTTTTTGAATAATTTACTATAGAAAAGGCAATCCCTGGCGTAATTAAAATTTCCGACAGTAGAAAATTATTTTTTGAATAATTTACTATAGAAAAGGCAATCCCTGGCGTAATTAAAATTTGCGACAGTAGAAAATTATTTTTTGAATAATTTACTATAGAAAAGGCAATCCCTAGCGGATTTGAAATTTGCGACAGTTGAAAATTATTTTTTGAATAATTTACTATAGAAAAGGCAATCCCTGGCGTAATTAAAATTTGCGACAGTTGAAAATTATTTTTTGAATAATTTACTATAGAAAAGGCAATCCCTGGGATATTTAAAATTTGCGACAGTAAAAAATTATTTTTTTTGCAAAATTTACTACAGAAAAGGCAATCCCTGGCGTAATTAAAATTTGCGACAGTTGAAAATAATTTTTTGAATAATTTACTATAGAAAAGGCAATCCCTGGCGCACTTAAAATTTGCGACAGTAAAAAATTATTTTTTGAATAATTTACTATAGAAAAGGCAATACCTGGCGCAATTAAAATTTGGGACAGTATAAAATTATTTTTTGAATTATTTACTATAGAAAAGTCAATCCCTGGCGTAATTAAAATTTGCGACAGTAAAAAATTAATTTGTGAGAAATTTACTATAGAAAAGGCAATCCCTGGGATATTTAAAATTTGCGACAGTTGAAAATTATTTTTTGAATAATTTACTATAGAAAAGGCAATACCTGGCGTAATTAAAATTTGCGACAGTAGAAAATTATTTTTTGAATAATTTACTATAGAAAAGGCAATCCCTGGCGGATTTGAAATTTGCGACAGTTGAAAATTATTTTTTGAATAATTTACTATAGAAAAGGCAATCCCTGGCGTAATTAAAATTTGCGACAGTTGAAAATTATTTTTTGAATAATTTACTATAGAAAAGGCAATCCCTGGCGCAATTAAAATTTGCGAC
Source organism: Dioctria linearis (assembly GCA_963930735.1). Lineage (NCBI taxonomy): Eukaryota > Metazoa > Arthropoda > Insecta > Diptera > Asilidae > Dioctria > Dioctria linearis. The sequence continues at coordinate 72,819 of CAWVNZ010002336.1, read as the reverse complement.
AGTATAAAATTATTTTTTGAATAATTTACTATAGAAAAGGCAATCCCTGGCGTAATTAAAATTTGCGACAGTAGAAAATTATTTTTTGAATAATTTACTATAGAAAAGGCAATCCCTGGCGGATTTGAAATTTGCGACAGTTGAAAATTATTTTTTTGAATAATTTACTATAGAAAAGGCAATCCCTGGCGCAATTAAAATTTGCGACAGTAAAAAAGTAATTTGTGAGAAATTTACTATAGAAAAGGCAATCCCTGGGATATTTAAAATTTGCGACAGTTGAAAATTATTTTTTGAATAATTTACTATAGAAAAGGCAATCCCTGGCGTAATTAAAATTTGCGACAGTAGAAAATTATTTTTTGAATAATTTACTATAGAAAAGGCAATCCCTGGCGGATTTGAAATTTGCGACAGTTGAAAATTATTTTTTGAATAATTTACTATAGAAAAGGCAATCCCTGGCGTAATTAAAATTTGCGACAGTTGAAAATTATTTTTTGAATAATTTACTATAGAAAAGGCAATCCCTGGCGCAATTAAAATTTGCGACAGTATAAAATTATTTTTTGAATAATTTACTATAGAAAAGGCAATCCCTGGCGGATTTGAAATTTGCGACAGTTGAAAATTATTTTTTGAATAATATACTATAGAAAAGGCAATCCCTGGCGTAATTAAAATTTGCGACAGTTGAAAATTATTTTTTGAATAATTTACTATAGAAAAGGCAATCCCTGGCGTAATTAAAATTTGCGACAGTTGAAAATTATTTTTTGAATAATTTACTATAGAATAGGCAATCCCTGGCGTAATTAAAATTTGCGACAGTTGAAAATTATTTTTTGAATAATTTACTATAGAAAAGGCAATCCCTGGCGTAATTAAAATTTGCGACAGTTGAAAATTATTTTTTGAATAATTTACTATAGAAAAGGCAATCCCTGGCGTAATTAAAATTTGCGACAGTAGAAAATTATTTTTTGAATAATTTACTATAGAAAAGGCAATCCCTGGCGCAATTAAAATTTGCGACAGTTGAAAATTATTTTTTGAATAATTTACTATAGAAAAGGCAATCCCTGGCGTAATTAAAATTTGCGACAGTAAAAAATTATTTTTTGAAAAATTTACTATAGAAAAGGCAATACCTGTCGCAGTTAAAATTTGCGACAGTTAAAAACTATTTTTTGAATAATTTACTATAGAAAAGGCAATCCCTGGCGTAATTAAAATTTGCGACAGTAAAAAATTATTTTTTGAAAAATTTACTATAGAAAAGGCAATCCCTGGCGCAATTAAAATTTGCGACAGTAAAAAATTATTTTTTGAATAATTTACTATAGAAAAGGCAATCCCTGGCGTAATGAAAATTTGCGACAGTAGAAAATTTTTTTTTGAATAATTTACTATAGAAAAGGCAATACCTGGCGTAATTAAAATTTGCGACAGTTGAAAATTATTTTTTGAATAATTTACTATAGAAAAGGCAATCCCTGGCGCAATTAAAATTTGCGACAGTTGAAAATTATTTTTTGAAAAGTTTACTATAGAAAAGGCAATCCCTGGCGTAATTAAAATTTACGACAGTAGAAAATTATTTTTTGAATAATTTACTATAGAAAAGGCAATCCCTGGCGAAATTAAAATTTGCGACAGTAGAAAATTATTTTTTGAATAATTTACTATAGAAAAGGCAATCCCTGGCGCAATTAAAATTTGCGACAGTTGAAAATTATTTTTTGAATAATTTACTATAGAAAAGGCAATCCCTGGCGGATTTGAAATTTGCGACAGTAGAAAATTATTTTTTGAATAATTTACTATAGAAAAGGCAATCCCTGGCGTAATTAAAATTTGCGACAGTAAAAAATTATTTTTTGAATAATTTACTATAGCAAAGGCAATCCCTGGCGTAATTAAAATTTGCGACAGTAGAAAATTATTTTTTGCAAAATTTACTATAGAAAAGGCAATCCCTGGCGCACTTAAAATTTGAGACAGTAGAAAATTATTTTTTGAATAATTTACTATAGAAAAGGCAATCCCTGGGATATTTAAAATTTGCGACAGTAAAAAATTATTTTTTGAATAATTTACTATAGAAAAGGCAATCCCTGGCGCAATTAAAATTTGCGACATTTGAAAATTATTTTTTGAAAAGTTTACTATAGAAAAGGCAATCCCTGGCGTAATTAAAATTTGCGACAGTAGAAAATTATTTTTTGAATAATTTACTATAGAAAAGGCAATCCCTGGCGTAATTAAAATTTGCGACAGTAGAAAATTATTTTTTGAATAATTTACAATAGAAAAGGCAATCCCTGGCGTAATTAAAATTTGCGACAGTATAAAATTATTTTTTGAATAATTTACTATAGAAAAGGCAATCCCTGGCGTAATTAAAATTTGCGACGGTAGAAAATTATTTTTTGAAAGATTTAATATAGAAAAGGCAATCCTTGGCGTAATTAAAATTTGCGACAGTATAAAATTATTTTTTGAATAATTTACTATAGAAAAGGCAATCCCTGGCGTAATTAAAATTTGCGACAGTTGAAAATTATTTTTTGAATAATTTACTATAGAAAAGGCAATCCCTGGCGTAATTAAAATTTGCGACAGTATAAAATTATTTTTTGAATAATTTACTATAGAAAAGGCAATCCCTGGCGTAATTAAAATTTGCGACAGTTGAAAATTATTTTTTGAATAATTTTCTATAGAAAAGGCAATCCCTGGGGTAATTAAAATTTGCGACAGTTGAAAATTATTTTTTGAATAATTTACTATAGAAAAGGCAATCCCTGGCGCAATTAAAATTTGCGACAGTTGAAAATTATTTTTTGAATAATTTACTATAGAAAAGGCAATCCCTGGCGTAATTAAAATTTGCGACATTTGAAAATTATTTTTTGAATAATTTACTATAGAAAAGGCAATCCCTGGCGCAATTAAAACTTGCGATAGTAAAAAATTATTTTTTGAATAATTTACTGTAGAAAAGGCAATCCCTGGCGTAATTAAAATTTGCGACAGTAGAAAATTAATTTGTGAGAAATTTACTATAGAAAAGGCAATCCCTGGATATTAAAAATTTCCGACAGTAAAAAATTATTTTTTTGCAAAATTTACTATAGAAAAGGCAATCCCTGGCGTAATTAAAATTTGCGACAGTTGAAAATTATTTTTTGAATAATTTACTATAGAAAAGGCAATCCCTGGCGTAATTAAAATTTGCGACAGTATAAAATTATTTTTTGAATAATTTACTATAGAAAAGGCAATCCCTGGCGTAATTAAAATTTGCGACAATAGAAAATTATTTTTTGAAAAATTTACTATAGAAAAGGCAATCCCTGGCGTAATTAAAATTTGCGACAGTATAAAAGTATTTTTTGAAAAGTTTACTATAGAAAAGTCAATCCCTGGCGTAATTAAAATTTGCGACAGTTGAAAATTATTTGTTGAATAATTTACTATAGAAAAGGCAATCCCTGGCGTAATTAAAATTTGCGACAGTATAAAATTATTTTTGAATAATTTACTATAGAAAAGGCAATCCCTGGCGGATTTGAAATTTGCGACAGTAGAAAATTATTTTTTGAATAATTTACTATAGAAAAGGCAATCCCTGGCGTAATTAAAATTTGCGACAGTAAAAAATTATTTTTTGAAGAATTTACTAGAGAAAAGACAATCCCTGGCGTAATTAAAATTTGCGACAGTAGAAAATTATTTTTTGCAAAATTTACTATAGAAAAGGCAATCCCTGGCGTAATTAAAATTTGCGACAGTATAAAATTATTTTTTGAATAATTTACTATAGAAAAGGCAATCCCTGGCGTAATTAAAATTTGCGACAGTTGAAAATTATTTTTTGAATAATTTACTATAGAAAAGGCAATCCCTGGCGTAATTAAAATTTGCGACAGTATAAAATTATTTTTTGAATAATTTACTATAGAAAAGGCAATCCCTGGCGTAATTAAAATTTGCGAGAGTTGAAAATTATTTTTTGAATAATTTACTATAGAAAAGGCAATCCCTGGCGGATTTGAAATTTGCGACAGTTGAAAGTTATTTTTTGAATAATTTACTATAGAAAAGGCAATCCCTGGCGTAATTAAAATTTGCGACAGTATAAAATTATTTTTTGAATAATTTACTATAGAAAAGGCAATCCCTGGCGTAATTAAAATTTGCGACAATAGAAAATTATTTTTTGAAAAATTTACTATAGAAAAGGCAATCCCTGGCGCAATTAAAATTTGCGACAGTTGAAAATTATTTTTTGAATAATTTACTATATAAAAGGCAATCCCTGGCGTAATTAAAATTTGCGACAGTTGAAAATTATTTTTTGAATAATTTACTACAGAAAAGGCAATCCCTGGCGTAATTAAAATTTGCGACAGTAGAAAATTATGTTTTGAATAATTTACTATAGAAAAGGCAATCCCTGGCGGATTTGAAATTTGCGACAGTTGAAAATTATTTTTTGAATAATTTACTATAGAAAAGGCAATCCCTGGCGTAATCAAAATTTGCGACAGTAAAAAATTATTTTTTGAAAAGTTTACTATAGAAAAGGCAATCCCTGGCGTAATTAATATTTGCGACAGTTGAAAATTATTTCTTGAATAATTTGCTATAGAAAAGGCAATATCTGGCGCAATTAAAATTTGCGACAGTATAAAATTAATTTTTGAATAATTTACTATAGAAAAGGCAATCCCTGGCGTAATTAAAATTTGCGACAGTATAAAATTATTTTTTGAATAATTTACTGTAGAAAAGGCAATCCCTGGCGGATTTGAAATTTGCGACAGTAGAAAATTATTTTTTGAATAATTTACTATAGAAAAGGTAATCCCTGGCGTAATTAAAATTTGCGACAGTAAAAAATTATTTTTTGAACAATTTACTGTAGAAAAGGCAATCCCTGGCGCAATTAAAATTTGCGACAGTATAAAATTATTTTTTGAATAATTTACTATAGAAAAGGCAATCCCTGGCGGATTTGAAATTTGCGACAGTTAAAAATTATTTTTTGAATAATTTACTATAGAAAAGGCAATCCTTGGCGTAATTAAAATTTGCGACAGTTGAAAATTATTTTTTGAATAATTTACTATAGAAAAGGCAATCCCTGGCGGATTTGAAATTTGCCACAGTTGAAAATTATTTTTTTGCAAAATTTACTATAGAAAAGGCAATCCCTGGCGCAATTAAAACTTGCGTTAGTAAAAAATTATTTTTTGAATAATTTACTATAGAAAAGGCAATCCCTGGCGGATTTGAAATTTGCGACAGTAAAACATTATTTTTTGAATAATTTACTATAGAAAAGGCAATCCCTGGCGCAATTAAAATTTGCGACAGTTGAAAATTATTTTTTGATTAATTTACTATAGAAAAGGCAATCCCTGGCGTAATTAAAATTTGCGACAGTAGAAAATTATTTTTTGAAAAGTTTACTATAGAAAAGGCAATCCCTGGCGTAATTAAAATTTGCGACAGTAGAAAATTATTTTTTGCAAAATTTACTATAGAAAAGGCAATCCCTGGCGCACTTAAAATTTGCGACAGTAAAAAGTTATTTTTTGAATAATTTACTATAGAAAAGGCAATCCCTGGCGCACTTAAAATTTGCGACAGTAAAAAATTGTTTTTTGAATAATTTACTATAGAAAAGCAATCCCTGGCGTAATTAAAATTTGCGACAATAGAAAATTATTTTTTGAATAATTTACTATAGAAAAGGCAATCCCTGGCGTAATTAAAATTTGCGACAGTAGAAAATTATTTTTTGAATAATTTACTATAGAAAAGGCAATTCCTGGCGTAATTAAAATTTGCGACAGTTGAAAATAATTTTTTGAATAATTTACTATAGAAAAGGCAATCCCTGGCGTAATTAAAATTTGCGGCAGTTGAAAATTATTTTTTGAATAATTTACTATAGAAAAGGCAATCCCTGGCGCAATTAAAATTTGCGACAGTATAAAATTATTTTTTGAATAATTTACTATAGAAAAGGCAATACCTGGCGGATTTGAAATTTGCGACAGTTGAAAATTATTTTTTGAATAATTTACTATAGAAGAGGCAATCCCTGGCGGATTTGAAATTTGCGACAGTTGAAAATTATTTTTTGAATAATTTACTATAGAAAAGGCAATCCCTGGCGTAATTAAAATTTGCGACAGTTGAAAATTATTTTTTGAATAATTTACTATAGAAAAGGCATTCCCTGGCGCAATTAAAATTTGCGACAGTATAAAATTATTTTTTGAATAATTTACTATAGAAAAGGCAATCCCTGGCGGATTTGAAATTTGCGACAGTTGAACATTATTTTTTGAATAATTTACTATAGAAAAGGCAATCCCTGGCGCAATTAAAATTTGCGACAGTAAAAAATTAATTTGTGAGAAATTTACTATAGAAATGGCAATCCCTGGCGTAGTTAAAATTTGCGACAGTAGAAAATTATTTTTTGAATAATTTACTATAGAAAAGGCAATCCCTGGCGTAATTAAAATTTGCGACAGTTGAAAATTATTTTTTGAATAATTTACTATAGAAAAGGCAATCCCTGGCGTAATTAAAATTTGCGACATTTGAAAATTATTTTTTGAATAATTTACTATAGAAAAGGCAATCCCTGGCGTAATTAAAATTTGCGACAGTTGAAAATTATTTTTTGAATAATTTACTATAGAAAAGGCAATCCCTGGCGTAATTAAAATTTGCGACAGTTGAAAATTATTTTTTGAATAATTTACTATAGAAAAGGCAATCCCTGGCGCAATTAAAATTTGCGACAGTATCAAATTATTTTTTGAATAATTTACTATAGAAAAGGCAATCCCTGGCGGATTTGAAATTTGCGACAGTTGAAAATTATTTTTTGAATAATTTACTATAGAAAAGGCAATCCCTGGCGGATTTGAAATTTGCGACAGTTGAAAATTATTTTTTGAATAATTTACTATAGAAAAGGCAATCCCTGGCGTAATTAAAATTTGCGACAGTTGAAAATTATTTTTTGAATAATTTACTATAGAAAAGGCAATCCCTGGCGCAATTAAAATTTGCGACAGTATAAAATTATTTTTTGAATAATTTACTATAGAAAAGGCAATCCCTGGCGCAATTAAAATTTGCGACAGTAGAAAATTATTTTTTGAATAATTTACTATAGAAAAGGCAATCCCTGGCGCAATTAAAACTTGCGATAGTAAAAAATTATTTTTTGAATAATTTACTATAGAAAAGGCAATCCCTGGCGGATTTGAAATTTGCGACAGTTGGAAATTATTTTTTTTGCAAAATTTACTATAGAAAAGGCAATCCCTGGCGGATTTGAAATTTGCGACAGTAAAAAATTATTTTTTGAATAATTTACTATAGAAAAGGCAATCCCTGGGATATTTAAAATTTGCGCAAGTAAAAAATTAATATTTTGAAAAATTTACTGTAGAAAAGGCAATCCCTGGCGCAATTAAAACTTGCGATAGTAAAAAATTATTTTTTGAATAATTTACTATAGAAAAGGCAATCCCTGGCGTAATTAAAATTTGCGACAGTTGAAAATTATTTTTTGAATAATTTACTATAGAAAAGGCAATCCCTGGCGCAATTAAAATTTGCGACAGTATAAAATTATTTTTTGAATAATTTACTATAGAAAAGGCAATCCCTGGCGGATTTGAAATTTGCGACAGTTGAAAATTATTTATTGAATAATTTACTATAGAAAAGGCAATCCCTGGCGTAATTAAAATTTGCGACAGTTGAAAATTATTTTTTGAATAATTTACTATAGAAAAGGCAATCCCTGGCGTAATTAAAATTTGCGACAGTTGAAAATTATTTTTTGAATAATTTACTATAGAAAAGGCAATCCCTGGCGTAATTAAAATTTGCGACAGTTGAAAATTATTTTTTGAATAATTTACTATAGAAAAGGCAATCCCTGGGGCAATTAAAATTTGCGACAGTATCAAATTATTTTTTGAATAATTTACTATAGAAAAGGCAATCCCTGGCGGATTTGAAATTTGCGACAGTTGAAAATTATTTTTTGAATAATTTACTATAGAAAAGGCAATCCCTGGCGGATTTGAAATTTGCGACAGTTGAAAATTATTTTTTGAATAATTTACTATAGAAAAGGCAATCCCTGGCGTAATTAAAATTTGCGACAGTTGAAAATTATTTTTTGAATAATTTACTATAGAAAAGGCAATCCCTGACGCAATTAAAATTTGCGACAGTATAAAATTATTTTTTGAATAATTTACTATAGAAAAGGCAATCCTTGGCGCAATTAAAATTTGCGACAGTAGAAAATTATTTTTTGAATAATTTACTATAGAAAAGGCAATCCCTGGCGCAATTAAAACTTGCGATAGTAAAAAATTATTTTTTGAATAATTTACTATAGAAAAGGCAATCCCTGGCGGATTTGAAATTTGCGACAGTTGGAAATTATTTTTTTTGCAAAATTTACTATAGAAAAGGCAATCCCTGGCGCAATTAAAACTTGCGATAGTAAAAAATTATTTTTTGAATAATTTACTATAGAAAAGGCAATCCCTGGCGGATTTGAAATTTGCGACAGTAAAAAATTATTTTTTGAATAATTGACTATAGAAAAGGCAATCCCTGGGATATTTAAAATTTGCGCAAGTAAAAAATTAATATTTTGAAAAATTTACTGTAGAAAAGGCAATCCCTGGCGCAATTAAAACTTGCGATAGTAAAAAATTATTTTTTGAATAATTTACTATAGAAAAGGCAATCCCTGGCGGATTTGAAATTTGCGACAGGTGAAAATTATTTTTTTGCAAAATTTACTATAGAAAAGGCAATCCCTGGCGCAATTAAAACTTGCGATAGTAAAAAATTATTTTTTGAATAATTTACTATAGAAAAGGCAATCCCTGGCGGATTTGAAATTTGCGACAGTAAAAAATTATTTTTTGAATAATTTACTATAGAAAAGGCAATCCCTGGCGCAATTAAAATTTGCGACAGTTGAAAATTATTTTTTGAATAATTTACTATAGAAAAGGCAATCCCTGGCGTAATTAAAATTTGCGACAGTAGAAAATTATTTTTTGAAAAGTTTACTATAGAAAAGGCAATTCCTGGCGTAATTAAAATTTGCGACAGTAAAAAATAATTTTTTGAATAATGTACTATAGAAAAGGCAATCCCTGGCGCACTTAAAATTTGCGACAGTAAAAAATTATTTTTTGAATAATTTACTATAGAAAAGGCAATCCCTGGCGTAATTAAAATTTGCGACAGTATAAAATTATTTTTTGAATAATTTACTATAGAAAAGGCAATCCCTGGCGGATTTGAAATTTGCGACAGTTGAAAATTATTTTTTGAATAATTTACTATAGAAAAGGCAATCCCAGGCGCAATTAAAATTTGCGACAGTAAAAAATTAATTTGTGAGAAATTTACTATAGAAAAAGCAATCCCTGTCGTAATTAAAATTTGCGATTGTAGAAAATTATTTTTTGAATAATTTACTATAGAAAAGGCAATCCCTGGCGTAATTAAAATTTGCGACAGTTGAAAATTATTTTTTGAATAATTTACTATAGAAAAGGCAATCCCTGGCGTAATTAAAATTTGCGACAGTTGAAAATTATTTTTTGAATAATTTACTATAGAAAAGGCAATCCCTGGCGTAATTAAAATTTGCGACAGTTGAAAATTATTTTTTGAATAATTTACTATAGAAAAGGCAATCCCTGGCGCAATTAAAATTTGCGACAGTATAAAATTATTTTTTGAATAATTTACTATAGAAAAGGCAATCCCTGGCGGATTTGAAATTTGCGACAGTTGAAAATTATTTTTTGAATAATTTACTATAGAAAAGGCAATCCCTGGCGGATTTGAAATTTGCGACAGTTGAAAATTATTTTTTGAATAATTTACTATAGAAAAGGCAATCCCTGGCGTAATAAAAATTTGCGACAGTTGAAAATTATTTTTTGAATAATTTACTATAGAAAAGGCAATCCCTGGCGCAATTAAAATTTGCGACAGTATAAAATTATTTTTTGAATAATTTACTATAGAAAAGGCAATCCCTGGCGCAATTAAAATTTGCGACAGTATAAAATTATTTTTTGAATAATTTACTATAGAAAAGGCAATCCCTGGAGGATTTGAAATTTGCGACAGTTGAAAATTATTTTTTGAATAATTTACTATAGAAAAGGCAATCCCTGGCGGATTTGAAATTTGCGACAGTTGAAAATTATTTTTTGAATAATTTACTATAGAAAAGGCAATCCCTGGCGTAATTAAAATCTGCGACAGTAGAAAATTATTTTTGAATAATTTACTATAGAAATGGCAATACCTGGCGCAATTAAAACTTGCGATAGTAAAAAATTATTTTTTGAATAATTTACTATAGAAAAGGCAAACCCTGGCGGATTTGAAATTTGCGACAGTTGAAAATTATTTTTTGAATAATGTACTATAGAAAAGGCAATCCCTGGCGCAATTAAAATTTGCGACAGTATAAAATTATTTTTTGAATAATTTACTATAGAAAAGGCAATCCCTGGCGTAATAAAAATTTGCGACAGTTGAAAATTATTTTTTGAATAATTTACTATAGAAAAGGCAATCCCTGGCGTAATTAAAATTTGCGACAGTAGAAAATTATTTTTTGAATAATTTACTATAGAAAAGGCAATCCCTGGCGCAATTAAAATTTGCGACAGTATAAAATCATTTTTTGAATAATTTACTATAGAAAAGGCAATCCCTGGCGCAATTAAAATTTGCGACAGTATAAAATTATTTTTTGAATAATTTACTATAGAAAAGGCAATCCCTGGAGGATTTGAAATTTGCGACAGTTGAAAATTATTTTTTGAATAATTTACAATAGAAAAGGAAATCCCTGGCGGATTTGAAATTTGCGACAGTTGAAAATTATTTTTTGAATAATTTACTATAGAAAAGGCAATCCCTGGCGTAATTAAAATCTGCGACAGTAGAAAATTATTTTTTGAATAATTTACTATAGAAATGGCAATACCTGGCGCAATTAAAACTTGCGATAGTAAAAAATTATTTTTTGAATAATTTACTATAGAAAAGGCAATCCCTGGCGTATTTGAAATTTGCGACAGTTGAAAATTATTTTTTTGCAAAATTTACTATAGAAGAGGCAATCCCTGGCGCAATTAAAATTTGCGACAGTAGAAAATTATTTTTTGAAAAGTTTACTATAGAAGAGGCAATCCCTGGCGTAATTAAAATTTGCGACAGTTGAAAATTATTTTTTGAATAATTTACTATAGAAAAGGCAATCCCTGGCGCAATTAAAATTTGCGACAGTATAAAATTATTTTTTGAATAATTTACTATAGAAAAGGCAATCCCTGGCGTAATTAAAATTTGCGACAGTATAAAATAATTTTTTGAATAATTTACTATAGAAAAGGCAATCCCTGGCGGATTTGAAATTTGCGACAGTAGAAAATTATTTTTTGAATAATTTACTATAGAAAAGGCAATCCCTGGCGTAATTAAAATTTGCGACAGTAAAAAATTATTTTTTGAACAATTTACTGTAGAAAAGGCAATCCCTAGCGCAATTAAAATTTGCGACAGTATAAAATTATTTTTTGAATAATTTACTATAGAAAAGGCAATCCCTGGCGGATTTGAAATTTGCGACAGTAAAAAATTATTTTTTGAATAATTTACTATAGAAAAAGCAATCCCTGGCGTAATTAAAATTTGCGACAGTTGAAAATTATTTTTTGAATAATTTACTATAGAAAAGGCAATCCCTGGCGGATTTGAAATTTGCGACAGTTGAAAATTATTTTTTTGCAAAATTTACTATAGAAAAGGCAATCCCTGGCGCAATTAAAACTTGCGATAGTTAAAAATTATTTTTTGAATAATTTACTATAGAAAAGGCAATCCCTGGCGGATTTGAAATTTGCGACAGTAAAACATTATTTTTTGAATAATTTACTATAGAAAAGGTAATCCCTGGCGCAATTAAAATTTGCGACAGTTGAAAATTATTTTTTGAATAATTTACTATAGAAAAGGCAATCCCTGGCGTAATTAAAATTTGCGACAGTAGAAAATTATTTTTTGAAAATTTTACTATAGAAAAGGCAATCCCTGGCGTAATTAAAATTTGCGACAGTAGAAAATTATTTTTTGCAAAATTTACTATAGAAGAGGCAATCCCTGGCGCACTTAAAATTTGCGACAGTAAAAAGTTATTTTTTGAATAATTTACTATAGAAAAGGCAATCCCTGGCGCACTTAAAATTTGCGACAGTAAAAAATTATTTTTTGAATAATTTACTATAGAAAAGGCAATCCCTGGCGTAATTAAAATTTGCGACAGTAGAAAATTATTTTTTGAATAATTTACTATAGAAAAGGCAATCCCTGGCGTAATTAAAATTTGCGACAGTAGAAAATTATTTTTTGAATAATTTGCTATAGAAAAGGCAATCCCTGGCGTAATTAAAATTTGCGACAGTAGAAAATTATTTTTTGAATAATTTACTATAGAAAAGGCAATCCCTGGCGCAATTAAAATTTGCGACAGTATAAAATCATTTTTTGAATAATTTACTATAGAAAAGGCAATCCCTGGCGGATTTGAAATTTGCGACAGTAAAACATTATTTTTTGAATAATTTACTATAGAATAGGCAATCCCTGGCGCAATTAAAATTTGCGACAGTTGAAAATTATTTTTTGAATAATTTACTATAGAAAAGACAATCCCTGGCGTAATTAAAATTTGCGACAGTAGAAAATTATTTTTTGAAAATTTTACTATAGAAAAGGCAATCCCTGGCGTAATTAAAATTTGCGACAGTAGAAAATTATTTTTTGCAAAATTTACTATAGAAGAGGCAATCCCTGGCGCACTTAAAATTTGCGACAGTAAAAAGTTATTTTTTGAATAATTTACTATAGAAAAGGCAATCCCTGGCGCACTTAAAATTTGCGACAGTAAAAAATTATTTTTTGAATAATTTACTATAGAAAAGGCAATCCCTGGCGTAATTAAAATTTGCGACAGTAGAAAATTATTTTTTGAATAATTTACTATAGAAAAGGCAATCCCTGGCGTAATTAAAATTTGCGACAGTAGAAAATTATTTTTTGAATAATTTACTATAGAAAAGGCAATCCCTGGCGCAGTTAAAATTTGCGACAGTATAAAATTATTTTTTGAATAATTTACTATAGAAAAGGCAATCCCTGGCGGATTTGAAATTTGCGACAGTTGAAAATTATTTTTTGAATAATTTACTATAAAAAAGGCAATCCCTGGTGGATTTGAAATTTGCGACAGTTGAAAATTATTTTTTGAATAATTTACTATAGAAAAGGCAATCCCTGGCGTAATTAAAATTTGCGACAGTTGAAAATTATTTTTTGAATAATTTACTATAGAAAAGGAAATCCCTGGCGCAATTAAAATTTGCGACAGTATAAAATTATTTTTTGAATAATTTACTATAGAAAAGGCAATCCCTGGCGGATTTGAAATTTGCGACAGTTGAACATTATTTTTTGAATAATTTACTATAGAAAAGGCAATCCCTGGCGCAATTAAAATTTGCGACAGTAAAAAATTAATTTGTGAGAAATTTACTATAGAAAAGGCAATCCCTGGCGTAATTAAAATTTGCGACAGTAGAAAATTATTTTTTGAATAATTTACTATAGAAAAGGCAATTCCTGGCGTAATTAAAATTTGCGACATTTGAAAATTATTTTTTGAATAATTTACTATTGAAAAGGCAATCCCTGGCGCAATTAAAATTTGCGACAGTATAAAATTATTTTTTCAATAATTTACTATAGAAAAGGCAATCCCTGGCGGATTTGAAATTTGCGACAGTTGAAAATTATTTTTTGAATAATTTACTATAGAAAAGGCAATCCCTGGCGGATTTGAAATTTGCGACAGTTGAAAATTCTTTTTTGAATAATTTACTATAGAAAAGGCAATCCCTGGCGTAATTAAAATTTGCGACAGTTGAAAATTATTTTTTGAAAAATTTACTATAGAAAAGGCAATCCCTGGCGCAATTAAAATTTGCGACAGTATAAAATTATTTTTTGAATAATTTACTATAGAAAAGGCAATCCCTGGCGCAATTAAAATTTGCGACAGTATAAAATTATTTTTTGAATAATTTACTATAGAAAAGGCAATCCCTGGCGGATTTGAAATTTGCGACAGTTGAAAATTATTTTTTTGCAAAATTTACTATAGAAAAGGCAATCCCTGGCGCAATTAAAACTTGCGATAGTAAAAAATTATTTTTTGAATAATTTACTATAGAAAAGGCAATCCCTGGCGGCTTTGAAATTTGCGACAGTAAAAAATTATTTTTTGAATAATTTACTATAGAAAAGGCAATCCCTGGCGCAATTAAAATTTGCGACAGTTGAAAATTATTTTTTGAATAATTTACTATAGAAAAGGCAATCCCTGGCGGATTTGAAATTTGCGACAGTTGAAAATTATTTTTTGAATAATTTACTATAGAAAAGGCAATCCCTGGCGTAATTAAAATTTGCGACAGTAGAAAATTATTTTTTGAATAATTTACTATAGAAAAGGCAATCCCTGGCGCAATTAAAACTTGCGATAGTAAAAAATTATTTTTTGAATAATTTACTATAGAAAAGGCAATCCCTGGCGGATTTGAAATTTGCGACAGTTGAAAATTATTTTTTTGCAAAATTTACTATAGAAAAGGCAATCCCTGGCGCAATTAAAACTTGCGATAGTAAAAAATTATTTTTTGAATAATTTACTATAGAAAAGGCAATCCCTGGCGGATTTGAAATTTGCGACAGTAAAAAATTATTTTTTGAATAATTTACTATAGAAAAGGCAATCACTGGGATATTTAAAATTTGCGACAGTAAAAAATTAATATTTTGAAAAATTTACTGTAGAAAAGGCAATCCCTGGCGCAATTAAAACTTGCGATAGTAAAAAATTATTTTTTGAATAATTTACTATAGAAAAGGCAATCCCTGGCAGATTTGAAATTTGCGACAGTTGAAAATTATTTTTTTGCAAAATTTACTATAGAAAAGGCAATCCCTGGCGCAATTAAAACTTGCGATAGTAAAAAATTATTTTTTGAATAATTTACTATAGAAAAGGCAATCCCTGGCGGCTTTGAAATTTGCGACAGTAAAAAATTATTTTTTGAATAATTTACTATAGAAAAGGCAATCCCTGGCGCAATTAAAATTTGCGACAGTTGAAAATTATTTTTTGAATAATTTACTATATAAAAGGCAATCCCTGGCGTAATTAAAATTTGCGACAGTAGAAAATTATTTTTTGAATAATTTACTATAGAAAAGGCAATCCCTGGCGCAATTAAAACTTGCGATAGTAAAAAATTATTTTTTGAATAATTTACTATAGAAAAGGCAATCCCTGGCGGTTTTGAAATTTGCGACAGTTGAAAATTATTTTTTTGCAAAATTTACTATAGAAAAGGCAATCCCTGGCGCAATTAAAACTTGCGATAGTAAAAAATTATTTTTTGAATAATTTACTATAGAAAAGGCAATCCCTGGCGGATTTGAAATTTGCGACAGTAAAAAATTATTTTTTGAATAATTTACTATAGAAAAGGCAATACCTGGGATATTTAAAATTTGCGACAGTAAAAAATTAATATTTTGAAAAATTTACTGTAGAAAAGGCAATCCCTGGCGTAATTAAAATTTGCGATTGTAGAAAATTATCTTTTGAATAAATTACTATAGAAAAGGCAATCCCTGGCGTAATTAAAATTTGCGATTGTAGAAAATTATTTTTTGAATAATTTACTATAGAAAAGGCAATCCCTGGCGTAATTAAAATTTGCGACAGTTGAAAATTATTTTTTGAATAATTTACTATAGAAAAGGCAATCCCTGGCGTAATTAAAATTTGCGACAGTTGAAAATTATTTTTTGAATAATTTACTATAGAAAAGGCAATCCCTGGCGTAATTAAAATTTGCGACAGTTGAAAATTATTTTTTGAATAATTTACTATAGAAAAGGCAATCCCTTGCGTAATTAAAATTTGCGACAGTTGAAAATTATTTTTTGAATAATTTACTATAGAAAAGGCAATACCTGGCGCAATTAAAATTTGCGACAGTATAAAATTATTTTTTGAATAATTTACTATAGAAAAGGCAATCCCTGGCGGATTTGAAATTTGCGACAGTTGAAAATTATTTTTTGAATAATTTACTATAGAAAAGGCAATCCCTGGCGCACTTAAAATTTGCGACAGTAAAAAGTTATTTTTTGAATAATTTACTATAGAAAAGGCAATCCCTGGCGCACTTAAAATTTGCGACAGTAAAAAATTATTTTTTGAATAATTTACTATAGAAAAGGCAATCCCTGGCGTAATTAAAATTTGCGACAGTAGAAAATTATTTTTTGAATAATTTACTATAGAAAAGGCAATCCTTGGCGTAATTAAAATTTGCGACAGTAGAAAATTATTTTTTGAATAATTTACTATAGAAAAGGCAATCCCTGGCGTAATTAAAATTTGCGACAGTTGAAAATAATTTTTTGAATAATTTACTATAGAAAAGGCAATCCCTGGCGTAATTAAAATTTGCGACAGTTGAAAATTATTTTTTGAATAATTTACTATAGAAAAGGCAATCCCTGGCGCAATTAAAATTTGCGACAGTATAAAATTATTTTTTGAATAATTTACTATAGAAAAGGCAATCCCTGGCGGATTTGAAATTTGCGCCGGTTGAAAATTATTTTTTGAATAATTTACTATAGAAAAGGCAATCCCTGGCGGATTTGAAATTTGCGACAGTTGAAAATTATTTTTTGAATAATTTACTATAGAAAAGGCAATCCCTGGCGTAATTAAAATTTGCGACAGTTGAAAATTATTTTTTGAATAATTTACTATAGAAAAGGCAATCCCTGGCGCAATTAAAATTTGCGACAGTATAAAATTATTTTTTGAATAATTTACTATAGAAAAGGCAATCCCTGGCGGATTTGAAATTTGCGACAGTTGAACATTATTTTTTGAATAATTTACCATAGGAAAGGCAATCCCTGGCGCGATTAAAATTTGCGACAGTAAAAAATTAATTTGTGAGAAATTTACTATAGAAAAGGCAATCCCTGGCGTAATTAAAATTTGCGACAGTAGAAAATTATTTTTTGAATAATTTACTATAGAAAAGGCAATGCCTGGCGTAATTAAAATTTGCGACAGTTGAAAATTATTTTTTGAATAATTTACTATAGAAAAGGCAATCCCTGGCGCAATTAAAATTTGCGACAGTATAAAATTATTTTTTGAATAATTTACTATAGAAAAGGCAATCCCTGGCGGATTTGAAATTTGCGACAGTTGAAAATTATTTTTTGAATAATTTACTATAGAGAAGGCAATCTCTGGCGGATTTGAAATTTGCGACAGTTGAAAATTATTTTTTGAATAATTTACTATAGAAAAGGCAATCCCTGGCGTAATTAAAATTTGCGACAGTTGAAAATTATTTTTTGAATAATTTACTATAGAAAAGGCAATCCCTGGCGCAATTAAAATTTGCGACAGTATAAAATTATTTTTTGAATAATTTATTATAGAAAAGGCAATCCCTGGCGCAATTAAAATTTGCGACAGTATAAAATTATTTTTTGAATAATTTACTATAGAAAAGGCAATCCCTGGCGGATTTGAAATTTGCGACAGTTGAAAATTATTTTTTGAATAATTTACTATGGAAAAGGCAATCCCTGGCGGATTTGAAATTTGCGACAGTTGAAAATTATTTTTTGAATAATTTACTATAGAAAAGGCAATCCCTGGCGTAATTAAAATTTGCGACAGTAGAAAATTATTTTTTGAATAATTTACTATAGAAAAGGCAATCCCTGGCGCAATTAAAACTTGCGATAGTAAAAAATTATTTTTTGAATAATTTACTATAGAAAAGGCAATCCCTGGCGGATTTTAAATTTGCGACAGTAGAAAATTATTTTTTTGCAAAATTTACTATAGAAAAGGCAATCCCTGGCGCAATTAAAACTTGCGATAGTAAAAAATTATTTTTTGAATAATTTACTATAGAAAAGGCAATCCCTGGCGGATTTGAAATTTGCGACAGTAAAAAATTATTTTTTGAATAATTTACTATAGAAAAGGCAATCCCTGGGATATTTAAAATTTGCGACAGTAAAAAATTAATATTTTGAAAAATTTACTGTAGAAAAGGCAATCCCTGCCGCAATTAAAACTTGCGATAGTAAAAAATTATTTTTTGAATAATTTACTATAGAAAAGGCAATCCCTGGCGGATTTGAAATTTGCGACAGTTGAAAATTATTTTTTTGCAAAATTTACTATAGAAAAGGCAATCCCTGGCGCAATTAAAACTTGCGATAGTAAAAAATTATTTTTTGAATAATTTACTATAGAAAAGGCAATCCCTGGCGGCTTTGAAATTTGCGACAGTAAAAAATTATTTTTGGCGCAATTAAAATTTGCGACAGTTGAAAATTATTTTTTGAATAATTTACTATAGAAAAGGCAATCCCTGGCGTAATTAAAATTTGCGACAGTAGAAAATTATTTTTTGAAAAGTTTACTATAGAAAAGGCAATCCCTGGCGTAATTAAAATTTGCGACAGTAAAAAATTATTTTTTGAATAATTTACTAGAGAAAAGGCAATCCCTGGCGCACTTAAAATTTGCGACAGTAAAAAATTATTTTTTGAATAATTTACTATAGAAAAGGCAATCCCTGGCGTAATTAAAATTTGCGACAGTATAAAATTATTTTTTGAATAATTTACTATAGAAAAGGCAATCCCTGGCGGATTTGAAATTTGCGACAGTTGAAAATTATTTTTTGAATAATTTACTATAGAAAAGGCAATCCCTGGCGCAATTAAAATTTGCGACAGTAAAAAATTAATTTGTGAGAAATTTTCTATAGAAAAGGCAATCCCTGGCGTAATTAAAATTTGCGATTGTAGAAAATTATTTTTTGAATAATTTACTATAGAAAAGGCAATCCCTGGCGTAATTAAAATTTGCGACAGTTGAAAATTATTTTTTGAATAATTTACTATAGAAAAGGCAATCCCTGGCGTAATTAAAATTTGCGACAGTTGAAAATTATTTTTTGAATAATTTACTATAGAAAAGGCAATACCTTGCGTAATTAAAATTTGCGACAGTTGAAAATTATTTTTTGAATAATTTACTATAGAAAAGGCAATCCCTGGCGCAATTAAAATTTGCGACAGTATAAAATTATTTTTTGAATAATTTACTATAGAAAAGGCAATCCCTGGCGGATTTGAAATTTGCGACAGTTGAAAATTATTTTTTGAATAATTTACTATAGAAAAGGCAATCCCTGGCGGATTTGAAATTTGCGACAGATGAAAATTATTTTTTGAATAATTTACTATAGAAAAGGCAATCCCTGGCGTAATTAAAATTTGCGACAGTTGAAAATTATTTTTTGAATAATTTACTATAGAAAAGGCAATCCCTGGCGCAATTAAAATTTGCGACAGTATAAAATTATTTTTTGAATAATTTACTATAGAAAAGGTAATCCCTGGCGCAATTAAAATTTGCGACAGTATAAAATTATTTTTTGAATAATTTACTATAGAAAAGGCAATCCCTGGCGGATTTGAAATTTGCGACAGTTGAAAATTATTTTTTGAATAATTTACTATAGAAAAGGCAATCCCTGGCGGATTTGAAATTTGCGACAGTTGAAAATTATTTTTTGAATAATTTACTATAGAAAAGGCAATCCCTGGCGTAATTAAAATTTGCGACAGTAGAAAATTATTTTTTGAATAATTTACTATAGAAATGGCAATCCCTGGCGCAATTAAAACTTGCGATAGTAAAAAATTATTTTTTGAATAATTTACTATAGAAAAGGCAATCCCTGGCGGATTTGAAATTTGCGACAGTTGAAAATTATTTTTTTGCAAAATTTACTATAGAAGAGGCAATCCCTGGCGCAATTAAAACTTGCGATAGTAAAAAATTATTTTTTGAATAATTTACTATAGAAAAGGCAATCCCTGGCGGATTTGAAATTTGCGACAGTAAAAAATTATTTTTTGAATAATTTACTATAGAAAAGGCAATCCCTGGGATATTTAAAATTTGCGACAGTAAAAAATTAATATTTTGAAAAATTTACTGTAGAAAAGGCAATCCCTGGCGCAATTAAAACTTGCGATAGTAAAAATTTATTTTTTGAATAATTTACTATAGAAAAGGCAATCCCTGGCGGATTTGAAATTTGCGACAGTTGAAAATTATTTTTTTGCAAAATTTACTATAGAAAAGGCAATCCCTGGCGCAATTAAAACTTGCGATAGTAAAAAATTATTTTTTGAATATTTTACTATAGAAAAGGCAATCCCTGGCGGATTTGAAATTTGCGACAGTAAAAAATTATTTTTTGAATAATTTACTATAGAAAAGGCAATCCCTGGCGCAATTAATATTTGCGACAGTTGAAAATTATTTTTTGAATAATTTACTATAGAAAAGGCAATCCCTGGCGTAATTAAAATTTGCGACAGTAGAAAATTATTTTTTGAAACGTTTACTGTAGAAAAGCCAATCCCTGGCGTAATTAAAATTTGCGACAGTAAAAAATTATTTTTTGAATAATTTACTATAAAAAAGGCAATCCCTGGCGCACTTAAAATTTGCGACAGTAAAAAATTATTTTTTGAATAATTTACTATAGAAAAGGCAATCCCTGGCGTAATTAAAATTTGCGACAGTATAAAATTATTTTTTGAATAATTTACTATAGAAAATGCAATCCCTGGCGTATTTGAAATTTGCGACAGTAAGAAATTATTTTTTGAATAATTTACTGTAGAAAAGGCAATCCCTGGCGCAATTAAAACTTGCGATAGTAAAAAATTATATTTTGAATAATTTACTATAGAAAAGGCAATCCCTGGCGGATTTGAAATTTGCGACAGTTGAAAATTATTTTTTTGCAAAATTTACTATAGCAAAGGCAATCCCTGGCGCAATTAAAACTTGCGATAGTAAAAAATTATTTTTTGAATAATTTACTATAGAAAAGGCAATCCCTGGCGTAATTAAAATTTGCGACAGTAAAAATTATTTTTTGAAAAGTTTACTATAGAAAAGGCAATCCCTGGCGTAATTAAAATTTGCGACAGTTGAAAATTATTTTTTGAATAATTTACTATAGAAAAGGCAATCCCTCGCGTAATTAAAATTTGCGACAGTAGAAAATTATTTTTTGAAAAGTTTACTATAGAAAAGGCAATCCCTGGCGTAATTAAAATTTGCGACAGTAGAAAATTATTTTTTGAATAATTTACTATAGAAAAGGCAATCAATCCCTGGCGCAATTAAAATTTGCGACAGTAGAAAATTATTTTTTGAATAATTTACTATATAAAAGGCAATCCCTGGCGGATTTGAAATTTGCGACAGTAAAAAATTATTTTTTGAATAATTTACTATATAAAATGCAATCCCTGGCGTAATTAAAATTTGCGACAGTAGAAAATTATTTTTTGAATAATTTACTATAGAAAAGGCAATCCCTGGCGCAATTAAAATTTGCGACAATAGAAAATTATTTTTTGAATAATTTACTATAGAAAAGGCAATCCCTGGCGGATTTGAAATTTGCGACAATAAAAAATTATTTTTTGAATAATTTACTATAGAAAAGGCAATCCCTGGCGCAATTAAAATTTGCGACAGTTGAAAACTATTTTTTGAATAATTTACTATAGAAAAGGCAATCCCTGGCGTAATTAAAATTTGCGACAGTTGAAAATTATTTTTTGAATAATTTACTATAGAAAAGGCAATCCCTGGCGTAATTAAAATTTGCGACAGTAGAAAATTATTTTTTGAATAATTTACTATAGAAAAGGCAATCCCTGGCGCAATTAAAATTTGCGACAGTAGAAAATTATTTTTTGAATAATTTACTATAGAAAAGGCAATCCCTGGCGGATTTGAAATTTGCGACAGTAAAAAATTATTTTTTGAATAATATACTATATAAAAGGCAATCCCTGGCGTAATTAAAATTTGCGACAGTAGAAAATTATTTTTTGAATAATTTACTATAGAAAAGGCAATCCCTGGCGCAATTAAAATTTGCGACAATAGAAAATAATTTTTTGAATAATTTCCTATAGAAAAGGCAATCCCTGGCGCAATTAAAATTTGCGACAATAGAAAATTATTTTTTGAATAATTTACTATAGAAAAGGCAATCCCTGGCGCACTTAAAATTTGCGACAGTAAAAAATTATTTTTTGAATAATTTACTATAGAAAAGGCAATCCCTGGCGTAATTAAAATTTGCGACAGTATAAAATTATTTTTTGAATAATTTACTATAGAAAATGCAATCCCTGGCGTATTTGAAATTTGCGACAGTAAGAAATTATTTTTTGAATAATTTACTGTAGAAAAGGCAATCCCTGGCGCAATTAAAACTTGCGATAGTAAAAAATTATATTTTGAATAATTTACTATAGAAAAGGCAATCCCTGGCGGATTTGAAATTAGCGAAAGTTGAAAATTATTTTTTTGCAAAATTTACTATAGAAAAGGCAATCCCTGGCGCAATTAAAACTTGCGATAGTAAAAAATTATTTTTTGAATAATTTACTATAGAAAAGGCAATCCCTGGCGTAATTAAAATTTGCGACAGTAGAAAATTATTTTTTGAATAATTTACTATAGAAAAGGCAATCCCTGGCGCAATTAAAATTTGCGACAATAGAAAATTATTTTTTGAATAATTTACTATAGAAAAGGCAATCCCTGGCGGATTTGAAATTTGCGACAGTAAAAAATTATTTTTTGAATAATTTACTATAGAAAAGGCAGTCCCTGGCGCAATTAAAATTTGCGACAGTTGAAAATTATTTTTTGAATAATTTACTATAGAAAAGGCAATCCCTGGCGTAATTAAAATTTGCGACAGTAGAAAATTATTTTTTGAATAATTTACTATAGAAAAGGCAATCCCTGGCGCACTTAAAATTTGCGACAGTAAAAAATTATTTTTTGAATAATTTACTATAGAAAAGGCAATCCCTGGCGTAATTAAAATTTGCGACAGTATAAAATTATTTTTTGAATAATTTACTATAGAAAATGCAATCCCTGGCGTATTTGAAATTTGCGACAGTAAGAAATTATTTTTTGAATAATTTACTGTAGAAAAGGCAATCCCTGGCGCAATTAAAACTTGCGATAGTAAAAAATTATATTTTGAATAATTTACTATAGAAAAGGCAATCCCTGGCGGATTTGAAATTAGCGAAAGTTGAAAATTATTTTTTTGCAAAATTTACTATAGAAAAGGCAATCCCTGGCGCAATTAAAACTTGCGATAGTAAAAAATTATTTTTTGAATAATTTACTATAGAAAAGGCAATCCCTGGCGTAATTAAAATTTGCGACAGTAGAAAATTATTTTTTGAATAATTTACTATAGAAAAGGCAATCCCTGGCGCAATTAAAATTTGCGACAATAGAAAATTATTTTTTGAATAATTTACTATAGAAAAGGCAATCCCTGGCGGATTTGAAATTTGCGACAGTAAAAAATTATTTTTTGAATAATTTACTATAGAAAAGGCAGTCCCTGGCGCAATTAAAATTTGCGACAGTTGAAAATTATTTTTTGAATAATTTACTATAGAAAAGGCAATCCCTGGCGTAATTAAAATTTGCGACATTAGAAAATTATTTTTTGAAAAGTTTACTATAGAAAAGGCAATCCCTGGCGTAATTAAAATTTGCGACAGTAGAAAATCATTTTTTGAATAATTTACTATAGAAAAGGCAATCCCTGGCGCAATTAAAATTTGCGACATTTGAAAATTATTTTTTGAATAATTTACTATAGAAAAGGCAATCCCTGGCGTAATTAAAATTTGCGACAGTTGAAAATTATTTTTTGAATAATTTACTATAGAAAAGGCAATCCCTGGCGTAATTAAAATTTGCGACAGTAGAAAATTATTTTTTGAATAATTTACTATAGAAAAGGCAATCCCTGGCGCAATTAAAATTTGCGACAATAGAAAATTATTTTTTGAATAATTTACTATAGAAAAGGCAATCCCTGGCGGATTTGAAATTTGCGACAGTAAAAAATTATTTTTTGAATAATTTACTATAGAAAAGGCAATCCCTGGCGCAATTAAAATTTGCGACAGTTGAAAATTATTTTTTGAATAATTTACTATAGAAAAGGCAATCCCTGGCGTAATTAAAATTTGCGACAGTTGAAAATTATTTTTTGAATAATTTACTATAGAAAAGGCAATCCCAGGGGAAATTAAAATTTGCGACAGTAGAAAATTATTTTTTGAATAATTTACTATAGAAAAGGCAATCCCTGTAGTAATTAAAATTTGCGACAGTATAAAATTATTTTTTGAATAATTTACTATAGAAAATGCAATCCCTGGCGTATTTGAAATTTGCGACAGTAAGAAATTATTTTTTGAATAATTTACTGTAGAAAAGGCAATCCCTGGCGCAATTAAAACTTGCGATAGTAAAAAATTATATTTTGAATAATTTACTATAGAAAAGGCAATCCCTGGCGGATTTGAAATTTGCGACAGTTGAAAATTATTTTTTTGCAAAATTTACTATAGAAAAGGCAATCCCTGGCGCAATTAAAACTTGCGATAGTAAAAAATTATTTTTTGAATAATTTACTATAGAAAAGGCAATCACTGGCGGATTTGAAATTTGCGACAGTAGAAAATTATTTTTTGAATAATTTACTATAGAAAAGGCAATCCCTGGCGTAATTAAAATTTGCGACAGTAAAAAATTATTTTTTGAATAATTTACTATAGAAAAGGCAATCCCTGGCGTAATTAAAATTTGCGACAGTAGAAAATTATTTTTTGAATAATTTAGTATAGAAAAGGCAATCCCTGGGATATTTAAAATTTGCGACAGTAAAAAATTATTTTTTGAATAATTTACTATAGAAAAGGCAATCCCTGGCGCAATTAAAATTTGCGACAGTTGAAAATTATTTTTTGAAAAGTTTACTATAGAAAAGGCAATCCCTGGCGTAATTAAAATTTGCGACAGTAGAAAATTATTTTTTGAATAATTTACTATAGAAAAGGCAATCCCTGGCGTAATTAAAATTTGCGACAATAGAAAATTATTTTTTGAATAATTTACTATAGAAAAGGCAATCCCTGGCGTAATTAAAATTTGCGACAGTATAAAATTATTTTTTGAATAATTTACTATAGAAAAGGCAATCCCTGGCGTAATTAAAATTTGCGACAGTATAAAATTATTTTTTGAATAATTTACTATAGAAAAGGCAATCGCTGGCGTAATTAAAATTTGCGACAGTTGAAAATTATTTTTTGAATAATTTACTATAGAAAAGGCAATCCCTGGCGTAATTAAAATTTGCGACAGTATAAAATTATTTTTTGAATAATTTACTATAGAAAAGGCAATTCCTGGCGTAATTAAAATTTGCGACAGTTGAAAATTATTTTTTGAATAATTTACTATAGAAAAGGCAATCCCTGGCTTAATTAAAATTTGCGACAGTTGAAAATTATTTTTTGAATAATTTACTATAGAAAAGGCAATCCCTGGCGCAATTAAAATTTGCGACAGTTGAAAATTATTTTTTGAATAATTTACTATAGAAAAGGAAATCCCTGGCGTAATTAAAATTTGCGACATTTGAAAATTATTTTTTGAATAATTTACTATAGAAAGGGCAATCCCTGGCGCAATTAAAACTTGCGATATTAAAAAATTATTTTTTGAATAATTTACTATAGAAAAGGCAATCCCTGGCGGATTTGAAATTTGCGACAGTTGAAAATTATTTTTTTGCAAAATTTACTATAGAAAAGGCAATCCCTGGCGCAATTAAAACTTGCGATAGTAAAAAATTATTTTTTGAATAATTTACTGTAGAAAAGTTTACTATAGAAAAGGCAATCCCTGGCGTAATTAAAATTTGCGACAATTGAAAATAATTTTTTGAATAATTTACTATAGAAAAGGCAATCCCTCGCGTAATTAAAATTTGCGACAGTAGAAAATTATTTTTTGAAAAGTTTACTATAGAAAAGGCAATCCCTGGCGTAATTAAAATTTGCGACAGTAGAAAATTATTTTTTGAATAATTTACTATAGAAAAGGCAATCCCTGGCGCAATTAAAATTTGCGACAGTAGAAAATTATTTTTTGAATAATTTACTATAGAAAAGGCAATCCCTGGCGGATTTGAAATTTGCGACAGTAAAAAATTATTTTTTGAATAATTTACTATATAAAAGGCAATCCCTGGCGTAATTAAAATTTGCGACAGTAGAAAATTATTTTTTGAATAATTTACTATAGAAAAGGCAATCCCTGGCGCAATTAAAATTTGCGACAACAGAAAATTATTTTTTGAATAATTTACTATAGAAAAGGCAATCCCTGGCGGATTTGAAATTTGCGACAGTAAAAAATTATTTTTTGAATAATTTACTATAGAAAAGGCAATCCCTGGCGCAATTAAAATTTGCGACAGTTGAAAATTATTTTTTGAATAATTTACTATAGAAAAGGCAATCCCTGGCGTAATTAAAATTTGCGACAGTTGAAAATTATTTTTTGAATAATTTACTATAGACAAGGCAATCCCTGGCGTAATTAAAATTTGCGACAGTTGAAAATTATTTTTTGAATAATTTACTATAGAAAAGGCAATCCCTGGGGAAATTAAAATTTGCGACAGTAGAAAATTATTTTTTGAATAATTTACTATAGAAAAGGCAATCCCTGGCGTAATTAAAATTTGCGACAGTATAAAATTATTTTTTGAATAATTTACTATAGAAAATGCAATCCCTGGCGTATTTGAAATTTGCGACAGTAAGAAATTATTTTTTGAATAATTTACTGAAGAAAAGGCAATCCCTGGCGCAATTAAAACTTGCGATAGTAAAAAATTATATTTTGAATAATTTACTCTAGAAAAGGCAATCCCTGGCGTATTTGAAATTTGCGACAGTTGAAAATTATTTTTTTGCAAAATTTACTATAGAAAAGGCAATCCCTGGCGCAATTAAAACTTGCGATAGTAAAAAATTATTTTTTGAATAATTTACTATAGAAAAGGCAATCCCTGGCGTAATTAAAATTTGCGACAGTAGAAAATTATTTTTTGAATAATTTAGTATAGAAAAGGCAATCCCTGGGATATTTAAAATTTGCGACAGTAAAAAATTATTTTTTGAATAATTTACTATAGAAAAGGCAATCCCTGGCGCAATTAAAATTTGCGACAGTTGAAAATTATTTTTTGAAAAGTTTACTATAGAAAAGGCAATCCCTGGCGTAATTAAAATTTGCGACAGTAGAAAATTATTTTTTGAATAATTTACTATAGAAAAGGCAATCCATGGCGTAATTAAAATTTGCGACAATAGAAAATTATTTTTTTGAATAATTTACTATAGAAAAGGCAATCCCTGGCGTAATTAAAATTTGCGACAGTATAAAATTATTTTTTCAATAATTTACTATAGAAAAGGCAATCCCTGGCGTAATTAAAATTTGCGACAGTATAAAATTATTTTTTGAATAATTTACTATAGAAAAGGCAATCGCTGGCGTAATTAAAATTTGCGACAGTTGAAAATTATTTTTTGAATAATTTACTATAGAAAAGGCAATCCCTGGCGTAATTAAAATTTGCGAGAGTATAAAATTATTTTTTGAATAATTTACTATAGAAAAGGCAACTCCTGGCGTAATTAAAATTTGCGACAGTTGAAAATTATTTTTTGAATAATTTACTATAGAAAAGGCAATCCCTGGCTTAATTAAAATTTGCGACAGTTGAAAATTATTTTTTGAATAATTTACTATAGAAAAGGCAATCCCTGGCGCAATTAAAATTTGCGACAGTTGAAAATTATTTTTTGAATAATTTACTATAGAAAAGGAAATCCCTGGCGTAATTAAAATTTGCGACATTTGAAAATTATTTTTTGAATAATTTACTATAGAAAGGGCAATCCCTGGCGCAATTAAAACTTGCGATATTAAAAAATTATTTTTTGAATAATTTACTATAGAAAAGGCAATCCCTGGCGGATTTGAAATTTGCGACAGTTGAAAATTATTTTTTTGCAAAATTTACTATAGAAAAGGCAATCCCTGGCGCAATTAAAACTTGCGATATTAAAAAATTATTTTTTGAATAATTTACTGTAGAAAAGTTTACTATAGAAAAGGCAATCCCTGGCGTAATTAAAATTTGCGACAGTTGAAAATTATTTTTTGAATAATTTACTATAGAAAAGGCAATCCCTCGCGTAATTAAAATTTGCGACAGTAGAAAATTATTTTTTGAAAAGTTTACTATAGAAAAGGCAATCCCTGGCGTAATTAAAATTTGCGACAGTAGAAAATTATTTTTTGAATAATTTACTATAGAAAAGGCAATCCCTGGCGCAATTAAAATTTGCGACAGTAGAAAATTATTTTTTGAATAATTTACTATAGAAAAGGCAATCCCTGGCGGATTTGAAATTTGCGACAGTAAAAAATTATTTTTTGAATAATTTACTATATAAAAGGCAATCCCTGGCGTAATTAAAATTTGCGACAGTAGAAAATTATTTTTTGAATAATTTACTATAGAAAAGGCAATCCCTGGCGCAATTAAAATTTGCGACAATAGAAAATTATTTTTTGAATAATTTACTATAGAAAAGGCAATCCCTGGCGGATTTGAAATTTGCGACAGTAAAAAATTATTTTTTGAATAATTTACTATAGAAAAGGCAATCCCTGGCGCAATTAAAATTTGCGACAGTTGAAAATTATTTTTTGAATAATTTACTATAGAAAAGGCAATCCCTGGCGTAATTAAAATTTGCGACAGTTGAAAATTATTTTTTGAATAATTTACTATAGAAAAGGCAATACCTGGCGTAATTAAAATTTGCGACAGTTGAAAATTATTTTTTGAATAATTTACTATAGAAAAGGCAATCCCTGGGGAAATTAAAATTTGCGACAGTAGAAAATTATTTTTTGAATAATTTACTATAGAAAAGGCAATCCCTGGCGTAATTAAAATTTGCGACAGTATAAAATTATTTTTTGAATAATTTACTATAGAAAATGCAATCCCTGGCGTATTTGAAATTTGCGACAGTAAGAAATTATTTTTTGAATAATTTACTGTAGAAAAGGCAATCCCTGGCGCAATTAAAATTTGCGATAGTAAAAAATTATATTTTGAATAATTTACTCTAGAAAAGGCAATCCCTGGCGGATTTGAAATTTGCGACAGTTGAAAATTATTTTTTTGCAAAATTTACTATAGAAAAGGCAATCCCTGGCGCAATTAAAACTTGCGATAGTAAAAAATTATTTTTTGAATAATTTACTATAGAAAAGGCAATCCATGGCGGATTTGAAATTTGCGACAGTAAAAAATTATTTTTTGAATAATTTACTATAGAAAAGGCAATCCCTGGCGCAATTAATATTTGCGACAGTTGAAAACTATTTTTTGAATAATTTACTATAGAAAAGGCAATCCCTGGCGTAATTAAAATTTGCGACAGTAGAAAATTATTTTTTGAAAAGTTTACTATAGAAAAGCCATTCCCTGGCGTAATTAAAATTTGCGACAGTAAAAAATTATTTTTTTTATAATTTTCTATAGAAAAGGCAATCCCTGGCGCACTTAAAATTTGCGACAGTAAAAAATTATTTTTTGAATAATTTACTATAGAAAAGGCAATCCCTGGCGTAATTAAAATTTGCGACAGTATAAAATTATTTTTTGAATAATTTACTATAGAAAATGAAATCCCTGGCGTATTTGAAATTTGCGACAGTAAGAAATTATTTTTTGAATAATTTACTGTAGAAAAGGCAATCCCTGGCGCAATTAAAACTTGCGATAGTAAAAAATTATATTTTGAATAATTTACTATAGAAAAGGCAATCCCCGGCGGATTTGAAATTTGCGACAGTTGAAAATTATTTTTTTGCAAAATTTACTATAGAAAAGGCAATCCCTGGCGCAATTAAAACTTGCGATAGTAAAAAATTATTTTTTGAATAATTTACTATAGAAAAGGCAATCCATGGCGGATTTGAAATTTGCGACAGTAAAAAATTATTTTTTGCAAAATTTACTATAGAAAAGGCAATCCCTGGCGTAATTAAAATTTGCGACAGTAAAAAATTATTTTTTGAATAATTTACTATAGAAAAGGCAATCCCTGGCGCAATTAAAACTTGCGATAGTAAAAAAGTATTTTTTGAATAATTTACTATAGAAAAGGCAATCCCTGGCGTAATTAAAATTTGCGACAGTAAAAATTATTTTTTGAAAAGTTTACTATAGAAAAGGCAATCCCTGGCGTAATTAAAATTTGCGACATTTGAAAATTATTTTTTGAATTATTTACTATAGAAAAGGCAATCCCTCGCGTAATTAAAATTTGCGACAGTAGAAAATTATTTTTTGAAAAGTTTACTATAGAAAAGGCAATCCCTGGCGCAATTAAAATTTGCGACAGTTGAAAATTATTTTTTGAAAAGTTTACTATAGAAAAGGCAATCCCTGGCGTAATTAAAATTTGCGACAGTAGAAAATTATTTTTTGAATAATTTACTATAGAAAAGGCAATCCTTGGCGTAATTAAAATTTGCGACAGTAGAAAATTATTTTTTGAATAATTTACTATAGAAAAGGCAATCCCTGGCGCAATTAAAATTTGCGACAGTAGAAAATTATTTTTTGAATAATTAACTATAGAACAGGCAATCCCTGGCGGATTTGAAATTTGCGACAGTAAAAAATTATTTTTTGAATAATTTACTATATAAAAGGCAATCCCTGGCGTAATTAAAATTTGCGACAGTAGAAAATTATTTTTTGAATAATTTACTATAGAAAAGGCAATCCCTGGCGCAAATAAAATTTGCGACAATAGAAAATTATTTTTTGAATAATTTACTATAGAAGAGGCAATCCCTGGCGGATTGGAAATTTGCGAGAGTAAAAAATTATTTTTTGAATAATTTACTATAGAAAAGGCAATCCCTGACGCAATTAAAATTTGCGACAGTTGAAAATTATTTTTTGAATAATTTACTATAGAAAAGGCAATCCCTGGCGTAATTAAAATTTGCGACAGTTGAAAATTATATTTTGAATAATTTACTATAGAACAGGCAATCCCTGGCGGATTTGAAATTTGCGACAGTAAAAAATTATTTTTTGAATAATTTACTATATAAAAGGCAATCCCTGGCGTAATTAAAATTTGCGACAGTAGAAAATTATTTTTTGAATAATTTACTATAGAAAAGGCAATCCCTGGCGCAATTAAAATTTGCGACAATAGAAAATTATTTTTTGAATAATTTACTATAGAAAAGGCAATCCCTGGCGGATTGGAAATTTGCGACAGTAAAAAATTATTTTTTGAATAATTTACTATAGAAAAGGCAATCCCTGGCGCAATTAAAATTTGCGACAGTTGAATATAATTTTTTGAATAATTTACTATAGAAAAGGCAATCCCTGGCGGATTTGAAATTTGCGACAGTAGAAAATTATTTTTTGAATAATTTACTATAGAAAAGGCAATCCCTGGCGTAATTAAAATTTGCGACAGTAAAAAATTATTTTTTGAATAATTTACTATAGAAAAGGCAATCCCTGGCGTAATTAAAATTTGCGACAGTAGAAAATTATTTTTTGCAAAATTTACTATAGAAAAGGCAATCCCTGGCGCACTTAAAATTTGCGACAGTAGAAAATTATTTTTTGAATAATTTACTATAGAAAAGGCAATCCCTGGGATATTTAAAATTTGCGACAGTAAAAAATTATTTTTTGAATAATTTACTATAGAAAAGGCAATCCCTGGCGCAATTAAAATTTGCGACAGTTGAAAATTATTTTTTGAAAAGTTTACTATATAAAAGGCAATCCCTGGCGTAATTAAAATTTGCGACAGTAGAAAATTATTTTTTGAATAATTTACTATAGAAAAGGCAATCCCTGGCGTAATTAAAATTTGCGACAATAGAAAATTATTTTTTGAATAATTTACTATAGAAAAGGCAATCCCTGGCGTAATTAAAATTTGCGACAGTATAAAATTATTTTTTGAATAATTTACTATAGAAAAGGCAATCCCTGGCGTAATTAAAATTTGCGACAGTATAAAATTATTTTTTGAATAATTTACTATAGAAAAGGCAATCCCTGGCGTAATTAATATTTGCGACAGTTGAAAATTATTTTTTGAATAATTTACTATAGAAAAGGCAATCCCTGGCGTAATTAAAATTTGCGACAGTATAAAATTATTTTTTGAATAATTTACTATAGAAAAGGCAATCCCTGGCGTAATTAAAATTTGCGACAGTTGAAAATTATTTTTTGAATAATTTACTATAGAAAAGGCAATCCCTGGCGTAATTAAAATTTGCGACAATAGAAAATTATTTTTTGAATAATTTACTATAGAAAAGGCAATCCCTGGCGGATTGGAAATTTGCGACAGTAAAAAATTATTTTTTGAATAATTTACTATAGAAAAGGCAATCCCTGGCGCAATTAAAATTTGCGACAGTTGAATATAATTTTTTGAATAATTTACTATAGAAAAGGCAATCCCTGGCGGATTTGAAATTTGCGACAGTAGAAAATTATTTTTTGAATAATTTACTATAGAAAAGGCAATCCCTGGCGTAATTAAAATTTGCGACAGTAAAAAATTATTTTTTGAATAATTTACTATAGAAAAGGCAATCCCTGGCGTAATTAAAATTTGCGACAGTAGAAAATTATTTTTTGCAAAATTTACTATAGAAAAGGCAATCCCTGGCGCACTTAAAATTTGCGACAGTAGAAAATTATTTTTTGAATAATTTACTATAGAAAAGGCAATCCCTGGGATATTTAAAATTTGCGACAGTAAAAAATTATTTTTTGAATAATTTACTATAGAAAAGGCAATCCCTGGCGCAATTAAAATTTGCGACAGTTGAAAATTATTTTTTGAAAAGTTTACTATATAAAAGGCAATCCCTGGCGTAATTAAAATTTGCGACAGTAGAAAATTATTTTTTGAATAATTTACTATAGAAAAGGCAATCCCTGGCGTAATTAAAATTTGCGACAATAGAAAATTATTTTTTGAATAATTTACTATAGAAAAGGCAATCCCTGGCGTAATTAAAATTTGCGACAGTATAAAATTATTTTTTGAATAATTTACTATAGAAAAGGCAATCCCTGGCGTAATTAAAATTTGCGACAGTATAAAATTATTTTTTGAATAATTTACTATAGAAAAGGCAATCCCTGGCGTAATTAATATTTGCGACAGTTGAAAATTATTTTTTGAATAATTTACTATAGAAAAGGCAATCCCTGGCGTAATTAAAATTTGCGACAGTATAAAATTATTTTTTGAATAATTTACTATAGAAAAGGCAATCCCTGGCGTAATTAAAATTTGCGACAGTTGAAAATTATTTTTTGAATAATTTACTATAGAAAAGGCAATCCCTGGCGTAATTAAAATTTGCGACAGTTGAAAATTATTTTTTGAATAATTTACTATAGAAAAGGCAATCCCTGGCGCAATTAAAATTTGCGACAGTTGAAAATTATTTTTTGAATAATTTACTATAGAAAAGGAAATCCCTGGCGTAATTAATAAAATTTGCGACATTTGAAAATTATTTTTTGAATAATTTACTATAGAAAGGGCAATCCCTGGCGCAATTAAAACTTGCGATAGTAAAAAATTATTTTTTGAATAATTTACTATAGAAAAGGCAATCCCTGGCGTAATTAAAATTTGCGACAGTAGAAAATTAATTTGTGAGAAATTTACTATAGAAAAGGCAATCCCTGGGATATTTAAAATTTGCGACAGTAAAAAATTATTTTTTTGCAAAATTTACTATAGAAAAAGCAATCGCTGGCGTAATTAAAATTTGCGGCAGTTGAAAATTATTTTTTGAATAATTTACTATAGAAAAGGCAATCCCTGGCGTAATTAAAATTTGCGACAGTATAAAATTATTTTTTGAATAATTTACTATAGAAAAGGCAATCCCTGGCGTAATTAAAATTTTCGACAGTAGAAAATTATTTTTTGAAAAATTTACTATAGAAAAGGCAATCCCTGGCGTAATTAAAATTTGCGACAGTATAAAATTATTTTTGAAAAGTTTACTATAGAAAAGTCAATCCCTGGCGTAATTAAAATTTTCGACAGTTGAAAATTATTTTTTGAATAATTTACTATAGAAAAGGCAATCCCTGGCGTAATTAAAATTTGCGACAGTATAAAATTATTTTTTGAATAATTTACTATAGAAAAGGCAATCCCTGTCGTAATTAAAATTTGCGACAGTATAAAATTATTTTTTGAATAATTTACTATAGAAAAGGCAATCCCTGGCGTAATTAAAATTTGCGACAGTATAAAATTATTTTTTGAATAATTTACTATAGAAAAGGCAATCCCTGTCGTAATTAAAATTTGCGACAGTATAATATTATTTTTTGAATAATTTACTATAGAAAAGGCAATCCCTGGCGGATTTGAAATTTGCGACAGTAGAAAATTATTTTTTGAATAATTTACTATAGAAAAGGCAATCGCTGGCGTAATTAAAATTTTCGACAGTTGAAAATTATTTTTTGAATAATTTACTATAGAAAAGGCAATCCCTGGCGTAATTAAAATTTGCGACAGTATAAAATTATTTTTTGAATAATTTACTATAGAAAAGGCAATCCCTGTCGTAATTAAAATTTGCGAGAGTATAAAATTATTTTTTGAATAATTTACTATAGAAAAGGCAATCCCTGGCGGATTTGAAATTTGCGACAGTAGAAAATTATTTTTTGAATAATTTACTATAGAAAAGGCAATCCCTGGCGTAATTAAAATTTGCGACAGTAGAAAATTAATTTGTGAGAAATTTACTATAGAAAAGGCAATCCCTGGGATATTTAAAATTTGCGACAGTAAAAAATTATTTTTTTGCAAAATTTACTATAGAAAAAGCAATCGCTGGCGTAATTAAAATTTGCGGCAGTTGAAAATTATTTTTTGAATAATTTACTATAGAAAAGGCAATCCCTGGCGTAATTAAAATTTGCGGCAGTTGAAAATTATTTTTTGAATAATTTACTATAGAAAAGGCAATCCCTGGCGTAATTAAAATTTGCGACAGTATAAAATTATTTTTTGAATAATTTACTATAGAAAAGGCAATCCCTGGCGTAATTAAAATTTGCGAGAGTTGAAAATTATTTTTTGAATAATTTACTATAGAAAAGGCAATCCCTGGCGGATTTGAAATTTGCGACAGTTGAAAATTATTTTTTGAATAATTTACTATAGAAAAGGCAATCCCTGGCGTAATTAAAATTTGCGACAGTATAAAATTATTTTTTGAATAATTTACTATAGAAAAGGCAATCCCTGTCGTAATTAAAATTTGCGACAGTATAAAATTATTTTTTGAATAATTTACTATAGAAAAGGCAATCCCTGGCGGATTTGAAATTTGCGACAGTAGAAAATTATTTTTTGAATAATTTACTATAGAAAAGGCAATCCCTGGCGTAATTAAAATTTGCGACAGTAGAAAATTAATTTGTGAGAAATTTACTATAGAAAAGGCAATCCCTGGGATATTTAAAATTTGCGACAGTAAAAAATTATTTTTTTGCAAAATTTACTATAGAAAAAGCAATCGCTGGCGTAATTAAAATTTGCGGCAGTTGAAAATTATTTTTTGAATAATTTACTATAGAAAAGGCAATCCCTGGCGTAATTAAAATTTGCGGCAGTTGAAAATTATTTTTTGAATAATTTACTATAGAAAAGGCAATCCCTGGCGTAATTAAAATTTGCGACAGTATAAAATTATTTTTTGAATAATTTACTATAGAAAAGGCAATCCCTGGCGTAATTAAAATTTGCGAGAGTTGAAAATTATTTTTTGAATAATTTACTATAGAAAAGGCAATCCCTGGCGGATTTGAAATTTGCGACAGTTGAAAATTATTTTTTGAATAATTTACTATAGAAAAGGCAATCCCTGGCGTAATTAAAATTTGCGACAGTATAAAATTATTTTTTGAATAATTTACTATAGAAAAGGCAATCCCTGGCGTAATTAAAATTTGCGACAGTAGAAAATTATGTTTTGAATAATTTACTATAGAAAAGGCAATCCCTGGCGGATTTGAAATTTGCGACAGTTGAAAATTATTTTTTGAATAATTTACTATAGAAAAGGCAATCCCTGGCGTAATCAAAATTTGCGACAGTAAAAAATTATTTTTTGAATAATTTACTATAGAAAAGGCAATCCCTGGCGTAATTAAAATTTGCGACAGTATAAAATTATTATTTGAATAATTTACTATAGAAA
This sequence comes from Dioctria linearis, assembly GCA_963930735.1. Lineage (NCBI taxonomy): Eukaryota > Metazoa > Arthropoda > Insecta > Diptera > Asilidae > Dioctria > Dioctria linearis. The sequence goes on along the minus strand of CAWVNZ010002336.1, from coordinate 36,176 downwards.
AGGCAATTCCTGGCGGATTTGAAATTTGCGACAGTAAAAAATTATTTTTTTAATAATTTACTATAGAAAAGGCATTCCCTGGCGTAATTAAAATTTGCGACAGTAGAAAATTATTTTTTGAAAAGTTTACTATAGAAAAGGCAATCCCTGGCGTAATTAAAATTTGCGACAGTTGAAAATTATTTTTTGAATAATTTACTATAGAAAAGGCAATCCCTGGCGCAATTAAAATTTGCGACAGTATAAAATTATTTTTTGAATAATTTACTATAGAAAAGGCAATCCCTGGCGTAATTAAAATTTGCGACAGTATAAAATTATTTTTTGAATAATTTACTATAGAAATGGCAATCCCTGGCGGATTTGAAATTTGCGACAGTAGAAAATTATTTTTTGAATAATTTACTATAGAAAAGGCAATTCCTGGCGTAATTAAAATTTGCGACAGTAAAAAATTATTTTTTGAACAATTTACTGTAGAAAAGGCAATCCCTGGCGCAATTAAAATTTGCAACAGTATAAAATTATTTTTTGAATAATTTACTATAGAAAAGGCAATCCCTGGCGGATTTGAAATTTGAGACAGTAAAAAATTATTTTTTGAATAATTTACTATAGAAAAGGCAATCCCTGGCGTAATTAAAATTTGCGACAGTTAAAAATTATTTTTTGAATAATTTACTATAGAAAAAGGCAATCCCTGGCGGATTTGAAATTTGCGACAGTCGAAAATTATTTTTTTGCAAAATTTACTATAGAAAAGGCAATCCCTGGCGCAATTAAAACTTGCGATAGTAAAAAATTATTTTTTGAATAATTTACTATAGAAAAGGCAATCCCTGGCGGATTTGAAATTTGCGACAGTAAAAAACTATTTTTTGAATAATTTACTATAGAAAAGGCAATCCCTGGTGCAATTAAAATTTGCGACAATTGAAAATTATTTTTTGAATAATTTACTATAGAAAAGGCAATCCCTGGCGTAATTAAAATTTGCGACAGTAGAAAATTATTTTTTGAAAAGTTTACTATAGAAAAGGCAATCCCTGGCGTAATTAAAATTTGCGACAGTAGAAAATTATTTTTTGCAAAATTTACTATAGAAAAGGCAATCCCTGGCGCACTTAAAATTTGCGACAGTAAAAAATTATTTTTTGAATAATTTACTATAGAAAAGGCAATCCCTACCGCACTTAAAATTTGCGACAGTAAAAAATTATTTTTTGAATAATTTACTATAGAAAAGGCAATCCCTGGCGTAATTAAAATTTGCGACAGTAGAAAATTATTTTTTGAATAATTTACTATAGAAAAGGCAATCCCTGGCGTAATTAAAATTTGCGACAGTAGAAAATTATTTTTTGAATAATTTACTATAGAAAAGGCAATCCCTGGCGTAATTAAAATTTGCGACAGTTGAAAATTATTTTTTGAATAATTTACTATAGAAAAGGCAATCCCTGGCGTAATTAAAATTTGCGACAGTTGAAAATTATTTTTTGAATAATTTACTATAGAAAAGGCAATCCCTGGCGCAATTAAAATTTGCGACGGTATAAAATTATTTTTTGAATAATTTACTATAGTAAAGGCAATCCCTGGCGTAATTAAAATTTGCGACAGTTGAAAATTATTTTTTGAATAATTTACTATAGAAAAGGCAATCCCTGGCGTAATTAAAATTTGCGAGAGTTGAAAATTATTTTTTGAATAATTTACTATAGAAAAGGCAATCCCTGGCGGATTTGAAATTTGCGACAGTTGAAAATTATTTTTTGAATAATTTACTATAGAAAAGGCAATCCCTGGCGTAATTAAAATTTGCGAAAGTATAAAATTATTTTTTGAATAATTTACTATAGAAAAGGCAATCCCTGGCGTAATTAAAATTTGCGACAGTAGAAAATTATGTTTTGAATAATTTACTATAGAAAAGGCAATCCCTGGCGGGTTTGAAATTTGCGACAGTTGAAAATTATTTTTTGAATAATTTACTATAGAAAAGGCAATCCCTGGCGTAATTAAAATTTGCGACAGTAGAAAATTATTTTTGAATAATTTACTATAGAAAAGGCAATCCCTGGCGTAATTAAAATTTGCGACAGTTGAAAATTATTTTTTGAATAATTTACTATAGAAAAGGCAATCCCTGGCGCAATTAAAATTTGCGATAGTATAAAATTATTTTTTGAATAATTTACTATAGAAAAGGCAATCCCTGGCGTAATTAAAATTTGCGACAGTATAAAATTATTTTTTGAATAATTTACTATAGAAAAGGCAATCCCTGGCGGATTTGAAATTTGCGACAATAGAAAGTTATTTTTTGAATAATTTACTATAGAAAAGGCAATCCCTGGCGTAATTAAAATTTGCGACAGTAAAAAATTATTTTTTGAACAATTTACTGTAGAAAAGGCAATCCCTGGCGCAATTAAAATTTGCGACAGTATAAAATTATTTTTTGAAAAATTTACTATAGAAAAGGCAATCCCTGGCGGATTTGAAATTTGCGACAGTAAAAAATTATTTTTTGAATAATTTACTATAGAAAAGGCAATCCCTGGCGTAATTAAAATTTGCGACAGTTGAAAATTATTTTTTGAAGAATTTACTATAGAAAAGGCAATCCCTGGCGGATTTGAAATTTGCGACAGTTGAAAATTATTTTTTTGCAAAATTTACTATAGAAAAGGCAATCCCTGGCGCAATTAAAACTTGCGATAGTAAAAAATTATTTTTTGAATAATTTACTATAGAAAAGGCAATCCCTGGCGGATTTGAAATTTGCGACAGTAAAAAATTATTTTTTGAATAATTTACTATAGAAAAGGCAATCCCTGGCGCAATTAAAATTTGCGACAGTTGAAAATTATTTTTTGAATAATTTACTATAGAAAAGGCAATCCCTGGCGTAATTAAAATTTGCGACAGTAGAAAATTATTTTTTGAAAAGTTTACTATAGAAAAGGCAATCCCTGGCGTAATTAAAATTTGCGACAGTAAAAAATTATTTTTTGAATAATTTACTATAGAAAAGGCAATCCCTGGCGTAATTAAAATTTGCGACAGTAGAAAATTATTTTTTGAATAATTTACTATAGAAAAGGCAATCCCTGGCGTAATTAAAATTTGCGACAGTAGAAAATTATTTTTTGAATAATTTACTATAGAAAAGGCAATCCCTGGCGTAATTAAAATTTGCGACAGTTGAAAATTATTTTTTGAATAATTTACTATAGAAAAGGCAATCCCTGGCGTAATTAAAATTTGCGACAGTTGAAAATTATTTTTTGAATAATTTACAATAGAAAAGGCAAACCCTGGCGCAATTAAAATTTGCGACAGTATAAAATTATTTTTTGAATAATTTACTATAGAAAAGGCAATCCCTGGCGGATTTGAAATTTGCGACAGTTGAAAATTATTTTTTGAATAATTTACTATAGAAAAGGCAATCCCTGGCGTAATTAAAATTTGCGACAGTTGAAAATTATTTTTTGAATAATTTACTATGGAAAAAGCAAACCCTGGCGCAATTAAAATTTGCGACAGTATAAAATTATTTTTTGAATAATTTACTATAGAAAAGGCAATCCCTGGCGGATTTGAAATTTGCGACAGTTGAAAATTATTTTTTGAATAATTTACTATAGAAAAGGCAATCCCTGGCGCAATTAAAATTTGCGACAGTTGAAAATTATTTTTTGAATAATTTACTATAGAAAAGGAAATCCCTGGCGTAATTAATAAAATTTGCGACATTTGAAAATTATTTTTTGAATAATTTACTATAGAAAGGGCAATCCCTGGCGCAATTAAAACTTGCGATAGTAAAAAATTATTTTTTGAATAATTTACTATAGAAAAGGCAATCCCTGGCGTAATTAAAATTTGCGACAGTAGAAAATTAATTTGTGAGAAATTTACTATAGAAAAGGCAATCCCTGGGATATTTAAAATTTGCGACAGTAAAAAATTATTTTTTTGCAAAATTTACTATAGAAAAAGCAATCCCTGGCGTAATTAAAATTTGCGGCAGTTGAAAATTATTTTTTGAATAATTTACTATAGAAAAGGCAATCCCTGGCGTAATTAAAATTTGCGACAGTATAAAATTATTTTTTGAATAATATACTATAGAAAAGGCAATCCCTGGCGTAATTAAAATTTGCGACAGTAGAAAATTATTTTTTGAAAAATTTACTATAGAAAAGGCAATCCCTGGCGTAATTAAAATTTGCGACAGTATAAAATTATTTTTGAAAAGTTTACTATAGAAAAGTCAATCCCTGGCGTAATTAAAATTTTCGACAGTTGAAAATTATTTTTTGAATAATTTACTATAGAAAAGGCAATCCCTGGCGTAATTAAAATTTGCGACAGTATAAAATTATTTTTTGAATAATTTACTATAGAAAAGGCAATCCCTGTCGTAATTAAAATTTGCGACAGTATAAAATTATTTTTTGAATAATTTACTATAGAAAAGGCAATCCCTGGCGGATTTGAAATTTGCGACAGTAGAAAATTATTTTTTGAATAATTTACTATAGAAAAGGCAATCCCTGGCGTAGTTAAAATTTGCGACAGTATAAAATTATTTTTTGAATAATTTACTATAGAAAAGGCAATCCCTGTCGTAATTAAAATTTGCGACAGTATAAAATTATTTTTTGAATAATTTACTATAGAAAAGGCAATCCCTGGCGGATTTGAAATTTGCGACAGTAGAAAATTATTTTTTGAATAATTTACTATAGAAAAGGCAATCCCTGGCGTAATTAAAATTTGCGACAGTAAAAAATTATTTTTTGAATAATTTACTATAGAAAAGGCAATCCCTGGCGTAATTAAAGTTTGCGACAGTAGAAAATAATTTTTTGCAAAATTTACTATAGAAAAGGCAATCCTTGGCGTAATTAAAATTTGCGACAGTATAAAATTATTTTTTGAATAATTTACTATAGAAAAGGCAATCCCTGGCGTAATTAAAATTTGCGGCAGTTGAAAATTATTTTTTGAATAATTTACTATAGAAAAGGCAATCCCTGGCGTAATTAAAATTTGCGACAGTATAAAATTATTTTTTGAATAATTTACTATAGAAAAGGCAATCCCTGGCGTAATTAAAATTTGCGAGAGTTGAAAATTATTTTTTGAATAATTTACTATAGAAAAGGCAATCCCTGGCGGATTTGAAATTTGCGACAGTTGAAAATTATTTTTTGAATAATTTACTGTGGAAAAGGCAATCCCTGGCGTAATTAAAATTTGCGACAGTATAAAATTATTTTTTGAATAATTTACTATAGAAAAGGCAATCCCTGGCCTAATTAAAATTTGCGACAGTAGAAAATTATGTTTTGAATAATTTACTATAGAAAAGGCAATCCCTGGCGGATTTGAAATTTGCGACAGTTGAAAATTATTTTTTGAATAATTTACTATAGAAAAGGCAATCCCTGGCGTAATCAAAATTTGCGACTGTAAAAAATTATTTTTTGAATAATTTACTATAGAAAAGGCAATCCCTGGCGTAATTAAAATTTGCGACAGTATAAAATTATTATTTGAATAATTTACTATAGAAAAGGCAATCCCTGGCGGATTTGAAATTTGCGACAGTAAAAAATTATTTTTTGAATAATTTACTATAGAAAATGCATTCCCTGGCGTAATTAAAATTTGCGACAGTAGAAAATTATTTTTTGAAAAGTTTACTATAGAAAAGGCAATCCCTGGCGTAATTAAAATTTGCGACAGTTGAAAATTATTTTTTGAATAATTTACTATAGAAAAGGCAATCCCTGGCGCAATTAAAATTTGCGACAGTATAAAATTATTTTTTGAATAATTTACTATAAAAAAGGCAATCCCTGGCGTAATTAAAATTTGCGACAGTATAAAATTATTTTTTGAATAATTTACTATAGAAAAGGCAATCCCTGGCGGATTTGAAATTTGCGACAGTAGAAAATTATTTTTTGAATAATTTACTATAGAAAAGGCAATTCCTGGCGTAATTAAAATTTGCGACAGTAAAAAATTATTTTTTGAACAATTTACTGTAGAAAAGGCAATCCCTGGCGCAATTAAAATTTGCGACAGTATAAAATTATTTTTTGAATAATTTACTATAGAAAAGGCAATCCCTGGCGGATTTGAAATTTGAGACAGTAAAAAATTATTTTTTGAATAATTTACTATAGAAAAGGCAATCCCTGGCGTAATTAAAATTTGCGACAGTTAAAAATTATTTTTTGAATAATTTACTATAGAAAAAGGCAATCCCTGGCGGATTTGAAATTTGCGACAGTCGAAAATTATTTTTTTGCAAAATTTACTATAGAAAAGGCAATTCCTGGCGCAATTAAAACTTGCGATAGTAAAAAATTATTTTTTGAATAATTTACTATAGAAAAGGCAATCCCTGGCGGATTTGAAATTTGCGACAGTAAAAAATTATTTTTTGAATAATTTACTATAGAAAAGGCAATCCCTGGTGCAATTAAAATTTGCGACAATTGAAAATTATTTTTTGAATAATTTACTATAGAAAAGGCAATCCCTGGCGTAATTAAAATTTGCGACAGTAGAAAATTATTTTTTGAAAAGTTTACTATAGAAAAGGCAATCCCTGGCGTAATTAAAATTTGCGACAGTAGAAAATTATTTTTTGCAAAATTTACTATAGAAAAGGCAATCCCTGGCGCACTTAAAATTTGCGACAGTAAAAAATTATTTTTTGAATAATTTACTATAGAAAAGGCAATCCCTGGCGCAATTAAAATTTGCGACAGTATAAAATTATTTTTTGAATAATTTACTATAGAAAAGGCAATCCCTGGCGGATTTGAAATTTGAGACAGTAAAAAATTATTTTTTGAATAATTTACTATAGAAAAGGCAATCCCTGGCGTAATTAAAATTTGCGACAGTTAAAAATTATTTTTTGAATAATTTACTATAGAAAAAGGCAATCCCTGGCGGATTTGAAATTTGCGACAGTCGAAAATTATTTTTTTGCAAAATTTACTATAGAAAAGGCAATTCCTGGCGCAATTAAAACTTGCGATAGTAAAAAATTATTTTTTGAATAATTTACTATAGAAAAGGCAATCCCTGGCGGATTTGAAATTTGCGACAGTAAAAAATTATTTTTTGAATAATTTACTATAGAAAAGGCAATCCCTGGTGCAATTAAAATTTGCGACAATTGAAAATTATTTTTTGAATAATTTACTATAGAAAAGGCAATCCCTGGCGTAATTAAAATTTGCGACAGTAGAAAATTATTTTTTGAAAAGTTTACTATAGAAAAGGCAATCCCTGGCGTAATTAAAATTTGCGACAGTAGAAAATTATTTTTTGCAAAATTTACTATAGAAAAGGCAATCCCTGGCGCACTTAAAATTTGCGACAGTAAAAAATTATTTTTTGAATAATTTACTATAGAAAAGGCAATCCCTACCGCACTTAAAATTTGGGACAGTAAAAAATTATTTTTTGAATAATTTACTATAGAAAAGGCAATCCCTGGCGTAATTAAAATTTGCGACAGTAGAAAATTATTTTTTGAATAATTTACTATAGAAAAGGCAATCCCTGGCGTAATTAAAATTTGCGACAGTAGAAAATTATTTTTTGAATAATTTACTATAGAAAAGGCAATCCCTGGCGTAATTAAAATTTGCGACAGTTGAAAATTATTTTTTGAATAATTTACTATAGAAAAGGCAATCCCTGGCGTAATTAAAATTTGCGACAGTTGAAAATTATTTTTTGAATAATTTACTATAGAAAAGGCAATCCCTGGCGCAATTAAAATTTGCGACGGTATAAAATTATTTTTTGAATAATTTACTATAGAAAAGGCAATCCCTGGCGTAATTAAAATTTGCGACAGTTGAAAATTATTTTTTGAATAATTTACTATAGAAAATGCAATCCCTGGCGTAATTAAAATTTGCGAGAGTTGAAAATTATTTTTTGAATAATTTACTATAGAAAAGGCAATCCCTGGCGGATTTGAAATTTGCGACAGTTGAACATTATTTTTTGAATAATTTACTATAGAAAAGGCAATCCCTGGCGTAATTAAAATTTGCGAAAGTATAAAATTATTTTTTGAATAATTTACTATAGAAAAGGCAATCCCTGGCGTAATTAAAATTTGCGACAGTAGAAAATTATGTTTTGAATAATTTACTATAGAAAAGGCAATCCCTGGCGGATTTGAAATTTGCGACAGTTGAAAATTACTTTTTTGAATAATTTACTATAGAAAAGGCAATCCCTGGCGTAATTAAAATTTGCGACAGTAGAAAATTATTTTTTGAATAATTTACTATAGAAAAGGCAATCCCTGGCGTAATTAAAATTTGCGACAGTTGAAAATTATTTTTTGAATAATTTACTATAGAAAAGGCAATCCCTGGCGCAATTAAAATTTGCGACAGTATAAAATTATTTTTTGAATAATTTACTATAGAATAGGCAATCCCTGGCGTAATTAAAATTTGCGACAGTATAAAATTATTTTTTGAATAATTTACTATAGAAAAGGCAATCCCTGGCGGATTTGAAATTTGCGACAATAGAAAGTTATTTTTTGAATAATTTACTATAGAAAAGGCAATCCCTGGCGTAATTAAAATTTGCGACAGTAAAAAATTATTTTTTGAACAATTTACTGTAGAAAAGGCAATCCCTGGCGCAATTAAAATTTCCGACAGTATAAAATTATTTTTTGAATAATTTACTATAGAAAAGGCAATCCCTGGCGGATTTGAAATTTGCGACAGTAAAAAATTATTTTTTGAATAATTTACTATAGAAAAGGCAATCCCTGGCGTAATTAAAATTTGCGACAGTTGAAAATTATTTTTTGAAGAATTTACTATAGAAAAGGCAATCCCTGGCGGATCTGAAATTTGCGACAGTTGAAAATTATTTTTTTGCAAAATTTACTATAGAAAAGGCAATCCCTGGCGCAATTAAAACTTGCGATAGTAAAAAATTATTTTTTGAATAATTTACTATAGAAAAGGCAATCCCTGGCGGATTTGAAATTTGCGACAGTAAAAAATTATTTTTTGAATAATTTACTATAGAAAAGGCAATCCCTGGCGCAATTAAAATTTGCGACAGTTGAAAATTATTTTTTGAATAATTTACTATAGAAAAGGCAATCCCTGGCGTAATTAAAAGTTGCGACAGTTGAAAATTATTTTTTGAATAATTTACTGTAGAAAAGGCAATCCCTGGCGCAATTAAAATTTGCGACAGTATAAAATTATTTTTTGAATAATTTACTATAGAAAAGGCAATCCCTGGCGGATTTGAAATTTGCGACAGTTGAAAATTATTTTTTGAATAATTTACTATAGAAAAGGCAATCCCTGGCGCAATTAAAATTTGCGACAGTAAAAAATTAATTTGTGAGAAATTTACTATAGAAAAGGCAATCCCTGGCGTAATTAAAATTTGCGACAGTAGAAAATTATTTTTTGAATAATTTACTATAGAAAAGGCAATCCCTGGCGTAATTAAAATTTGCGACAGTTGAAAATTATTTTTTGAATAATTTACTATAGAAAAGGCAATCCCTGGCGTAATTAAAATTTGCGACAGTTGAAAATTACTTTTTGAATAATTTACTATAGAAAAGGCAATCCCTGGCGTAATTAAAATTTGCGACAGTTGAAAATTATTTTTTGAATAATTTACTATAGAAAAGGCAATCCCTGGCGTAATTAAAATTTGCGACAGTTGAAAATTATTTTTTGAATATTTTACTATAGAAAAGGCAATCCCTGGCGTAATTAAAATTTGCGACAGTTGAAAATTATTTTTTGAATAATTTACTATAGAAAAGGCAATCCCTGGCGCAATTAAAATTCGCGACGGTATAAAATTATTTTTTGAATAATTTACTATAGAAAAGGCAATCCCTGGCGTAATTAAAATTTGCGACAGTTGAAAATTATTTTTTGAATAATTTACTATAAAAAGGCAATCCCTGGCCGATTTGAAATTTGCGACAGTTGAAAATTATTTTTTAAATAATTTACTATAGAAAAGGCAATCCCTGGCGTAATTAAAATTTGCGAAGGTATAAAATTATTTTTTGAATAATTTACTATAGAAAAGGCAATCCCTGGCGTAATTAAAATTTGCGACAGTAGAAAATTATGTTTTGAATAATTTACTATAGAAAAGGCAATCCCTGGCGGATTTGAAATTTGCGACAGTTGAAAATTATTTTTTGAATAATTTACTATAGAAAAGGCAATCCCTGGCGTAATTAAAATTTGCGACAGTAGAAAATTATTTTTTGAATAATTTACTATAGTAAAGGCAATCCCTGGCGTAATTAAAATTTGCGACAGTTGAAAATTATTTTTTGAATAATTTACTATAGAAAAGGCAATCCCTGGCGTAATTAAAATTTGCGACAGTATAAAATTATTTTTTGAATAATTTACTATAGAAAAGGCAATCCCTGGCGGATTTGAAATTTGCGACAGTAGAAAGTTATTTTTTGAATAATTTACTATAGAAAAGGCAATCCCTGGCGGATTTGAAATTTGCGACAGTAGAAAGTTATTTTTTGAATAATTTACTATAGAAAAGGCAATCCCTGGCGTAATTAAAATTTGCGACAGTAAAAAATTATTTTTTGAACAATTTACTGTAGAAAAGGCAATCCCTGGCGTAATTAAAATTTGCGACAGTATAAAATTATTTTTTGAATAATTTACTATAGAAAAGGCAATCCCTGGCGGATTTGAAATTTGCGACAGTAAAAAATTATTTTTTGAATAATTTACTATAGAAAAGGCAATCCCTGGCGTAATTAAAATTTGCGACAGTTGAAAATTATTTTTTGAAGAATATACTATAGAAAAGGCAATCCCTGGCGGATTTGAAATTTGCGACAGTTGAAAATTATTTTTTTGCAAAATTTACTATAGAAAAGGCAATCCCTGCGGATTTGAAATTTGCGACAGTTGAAAATTATTTTTTTGCAAAATTTACTATAGAAAAGGCAATCCCTGGCGCAATTAAAACTTGCGATAGTAAAAAATTATTTTTTGAATAATTTACTATAGAAAAGGCAATCCCTGGCGTAATTAAAATTTGCGACAGTAGAAAATTATGTTTTGAATAATTTACTATAGAAAAGGCAATCCCTGGCGGATTTGAAATTTGCGACAGTTGAAAATTATTTTTTGAATAATTTACTATAGAAAAGGCAATCCCTGGCGTAATTAAAATTTGCGACAGTAGAAAATTATTTTTTGAATAATTTACTATAGTAAAGGCAATCCCTGGCGTAATTAAAATTTGCGACAGTTGAAAATTATTTTTTGAGTAATTTACTATAGAAAAGGCAATCCCTGGCGTAATTAAAATTTGCGACAGTAAAAAATTATTTTTTGAATAATTTACTATAGAAAAGGCAATCCCTGGCGCACTTAAAATTTGCGACAGTAAAAAATTATTTTTTGAATAATTTACTATAGAAAAGGCAATCCCTGGCGTAATTAAAATTTGCGACAGTAGAAAATTATTTTTTGAATAATTTACTATAGAAAAGGCAATCCCTGGCGTAATTAAAATTTGCGACAGAAGAAAATATTTTTTGAATAATTTACTATAGAAAAGGCAATCCCTGGCGTAATTAAAATTTGCGACAGTTGAAAATTATTTTTTGAATAATTTACTATAGAAAAGGCAATCCCTGGCGTAAGTAAAATTTGCGACAGTTGAAAATTATTTTTTGAATAATTTACTATAGAAAAGCAAACCCTGGCGCAATTAAAATTTGCGACAGTATAAAATTATTTTTTGAATAATTTACTATAGAAAAGGCAATCCCTGGCGGATTTGAAATTTGCGACAGTTGAAAATTATTTTTTGAATAATTTACTATAGAAAAGGCAATCCCCGGCGGATTTGAAATTTGCGACAGTTGAAAATTATTTTTTTAATAATTTACTATAGAAAAGGCAATCCCTGGCGTAATTAAAAGTTGCGACAGTTGAAAATTATTTTTTGAATAATTTACTGTAGAAAAGGCAATCCCTCCCGCAATTAAAATTTGCGACAGTATAAAATTATTTTTTGAATAATTTACTATAGAAAAGGCAATCCCTGGCGGATTTGAAATTTGCGACAGTTGAAAATTATTTTTTGAATAATTTACTATAGAAAAGGCAATCCCTGGCGCAATTAAAATTTGCGACAGTAAAAAATTAATTTGTGAGAAATTTACTATTGAAAAGGCAATCCCTGGCGTAATTAAAATTTGCGACAGTTGAAAATTATTTTTTGAATAATTTACTATAGAAAAGGCAATCCCTGGCGTAATTAAAATTTGCGACAGTTGAAAATTATTTTTTGAATAATTTACTATAGAAAAGGCAATCCCTGGCGTAATTAAAATTTGCGACAGTTGAAAATTATTTTTTGAATAATTTACTATAGAAAAGGCAATCCCTGGCGTAATTAAAATTTGCGACAGTTGAAAATTATTTTTTGAATAATTTACTATAGGATAGGCAATCCCTGGCGCAATTAAAATTTGCGACAGTATAAAATTATTTTTTGAATAATTTACTACAGAAAAGGCAATCCCTGGCGGATTTGAAATTTGCGACAGTTGAAAATTATTTTTTGAATAATTTACTATAGAAAAGGCAATCCCTGGCGGATTTGAAATTTGCGACAGTTGAAAATTATTTTTTGAATAATTTACTATAGAAAAGCAATCCCTGGCGTAATTAAAATTTGCGACAGTTGAAAATTATTTTTTGAATAATTTACTATAGAAAAGGCAATCCCTGGCGCAGTTAAAATTTGCGACAGTTGAAAATTATTTTTTGAATAATTTACTATAGAAAAGGCAATCCCTGGCGCAATTACAATTTGCGACAGTAAAAAATTATTTTTTGAATAATTTACTATAGAAAAGGCAATACCTGGCGCAATTAAAATTTGCGACAGTAGAAAATTATTATTTGAATAATTTACTATAGAAAACGCAATCCCTGGCGTAGTTAATATTTGCGACAGTTGAAAATTATTTTTTGAATAATTTACTATAGAAAAGCAATCCCTGGCGCAATTAAAATTTGCGACAGTATAAAATTATTTTTTGAATAATTTACTATAGAAAAGGCAATCACTGGCGCAATTAAAATTTGCGACAGTATAAAATTATTTTTTGAATAATTTACTATAGAAAAGGCAATCCCTGCCGGATTTGAAATTTGCGACAGTTGAAAATTATTTTTTGAATAATTTACTATAGAAAAGGCAATCCCTGGCGGATTTGAAATTTGTGACAGTTGAAAATTATTTTTTGAATAATTTACTATAGAAAAGGCAATCCCTGGCGTAATTAAAATTTGCGACAGTACAAAATTATTTTTTGAATAATTTACTATAGAAAAGGCAATCCCTGGCGCAATTAAAACTTGCGATAGTAAAAAATTATTTTTTGAATAATTTACTATAGAAAAGGCAATCCCTGGCGGATTTGAAATTTGCGACATTTGAAAATTATTTTTTTGCAAAATTTACTATAGAAAAGGCAATCCCTGGCGCAATTAAAACTTGCGATAGTAAAAAATTATTTTTTGAATAATTTACTATAGAAAAGGCAATCCCTGGCGGATTTGAAATTTGCGACAGTAAAAAATTATTTTTTGAATAATTTACTATAGAAAAGGCAATCCCTGGCGTAATTAAAATTTGCGACAGTTGAAAATTATTTTTTGAATAATTTACTATAGAAAAGGCAATCCCTGGCGTAATTAAAATTTGCGACAGTAGAAAATTATTTTTTGAAAAGTTTACTATAGAAAAGGCAATCCCTGGAGTAATTAAAATTTGCGACAGTATAAAATTATTTTTTGAATAATTTACTATAGAAAAGGCAATCCCTGGCGGATTTGAAATTTGCGACAGTAGAAAATTATTTTTTGAATAATTTACTATAGAAAAGGCAATCCCTGGCGTAATTAAAATTTGCGACAGTAAAAAATTATTTTTTGAACAATTTACTGTAGAAAAGGCAATCCCTGGCGCAATTAAAATTTGCGACAGTATAAAATTATTTTTTGAATAATTTACTATAGAAAAGGCAATCCCTGGCGGATTTGAAATTTGCGACAGTAAAAAATTATTTTTTGAATAATTTACTATAGAAAAGGCAATCCCTGGCGCAATTAAAATTTGCGACAGTTGAAAATTATTTTTTGAATAATTTACTATAGAAAAGGCAATCCCTGGCGTAATTAAAATTTGCGACAGTAGAAAATTATTTTTTGAAAAGTTTATTATAGAAAAGGCAATCCCTGGCGTAATTAAAATTTGCGACAGTATAAAATTATTTTTTGAATAATTTACTATAGAAAAGGCAATCCCTGGCGGATTTGAAATTTGCGACAGTAGAAAATTATTTTTTGAATAATTTACTATAGAAAAGACAATCTCTGGCGGATTTGAAATTTGCGACAGTTGAAAATTATTTTTTTGCAAAATTTACTATAGAAAAGGCAAACCCTGGCGTAATTAAAATTTGCGACAGTAGAAAATTATTTTTTGAATAATTTACTATAGAAAAGGCAATCCCTGGCGTAATTAAAATTTGCGACAGTTGAAAATTATTTTTTGAATAATTTACTATAGAAAAGGCAATCCCTGGCGTAATTAAAATTTGCGACAGTAGAAAATTATTTTTTGAATAATTTACTATAGAAAAGGCAATCCCTGGCGCAATTAAAACTTGCGACAGTATAAAATTATTTTTTGAATAATTTACTATAGAAAAGGCAATCCCTGGCGGATTTGAAATTTGCGACAGTAAAAAATTATTTTTTGAATAATTTACTATAGAAAAGGCATTCCCTGGCGTAATTAAAATTTGCGACAGTAGAAAATTATTTTTTGAAATGTTTACTATAGAAAAGGCAATCCCTGGCGTAATTAAAACTTGCGATAGTAAAAAATTATTTTTTGAATAATTTACTATAGAAAAGGCAATCCCTGGCGGATTTGAAATTTGCGACAGTAAAAAATTATTTTTTGAATAATTTACTATAGAAAAGGCAATCCCTGGCGCAATTAAAATTTGCGACAGTTGAAAATTATTTTTTGAATAATTTACTATAGAAAAGGCAATCCCTGGCGTAATTAAAATTTGCGACAGTAGAAAATTATTTTTTGAAAAGTTTACTATAGAAAAGGCAATCCCTGGCGTAATTAAAATTTGCGACAGTAGAAAAATATTTTTTGCAAAATTTACTATAGAAAAGGCAATCCCTGGCGCACTTAAAATTTGCGACAGTAAAAAATTATTTTTTGAATAATTTACTATAGAAAAGGCAATCCCTGGCGCACTTAAAATTTGCGACAGTAAAAAATTATTTTTTGAATAATTTACTATAGAAAAGGCAATCCCTGGCGTAATTAAAATTTGCGACAGTAGAAAATTATTTTTTGAATAATTTACTATAGAAAAGGCAATCCCTGGCGTAATTAAAATTTGCGACAGTAGAAAATTATTTTTTGAATAATTTACTATAGAAAAGGCAATCCCTGGCGTAATTAAAATTTGCGACAGTTGAAAATTATTTTTTGAATAATTTACTATAGAAAAGGCAATTCCTGGCGTAATTAAAATTTGCGACAGTTGAAAATTATTTTTTGAATAATTTACTATAGAAAAGGCAATCCCTGGCGCAATTAAAATTTGCGACAGTATAAAATTATTTTTTGAATAATTTACTATAGAAAAGGCAATCCCTGGCGGATTTGAAATTTGCGACAGTTGAAAATTATTTTTTGAATAATTTACTATAGAAAAGGCAATCCCTGGCGGATTTGAAATTTGCGACAGTTGAAAATTATTTTTTGAATAATTTACTATAGAAAAGGTAATCCCTGGCGTAATTAAAAGTTGCGAAAGTTGAAAATTATTTTTTGAATAATTTACTATAGAAAAGGCAATCCCTGGCGCAATTAAAATTTGCGACAGTATAAAATTATTTTTTGAATAATTTACTATAGAAAAGGCAATCCCTGGCGGATTTGAAATTTGCGACAGTTGAAAATTATTTTTTGAATAATTTACTATAGAAAAGGCAATCCCTGGCGCAATTAAAATTTGCGACAGTAAAAAATTAATTTGTGAGAAATTTACTATAGAAAAGGCAATCCCTGGCGTAATTAAAATTTGCGACAGTAGAAAATTATTTTTTGAATAATTTACTATAGAAAAGGCAATCCCTGGCGTAATTAAAATTTGCGACAGTTGAAAATTATTTTTTGAATAATTTACTATAGAAAAGGCAATCCCTGGCGGATTTGAAATTTGCGACAGTTGAAAAATATTTTTTTGCAAAATTTACTATAGAAAAGGCAATCCCTGGCGCAATTAAAACTTGCGATAGTAAAAAACTATTTTTTGAATAATTTACTATAGAAAAGGCAATCCCTGGCGGATTTGAAATTTGCGACAGTAAGAAATTATTTTTTGAATAATTTACTATAGAAAAGGCAATTCCTGGCGGAATTAAAATTTGCGACAGTTGAAAATTATTTTTTGAATAATTTACTATAGAAAAGGCACTCCCTGGCGTAATTAAAATTTGCGACAGTAGAAAATTATTTTTTGAAAAGTTTACTATAGAAAAGGCAATCCCTGGCGTAATTAAAATTTGCGACAGTAGAAAATTATTTTTTGCAAAATTTACTATAGAAAAGGCAATCCCTGGCGCACTTAAAATTTGCGACAGTAAAAAATTATTTTTTGAATAATTTACTATAGAAAAGGCAATCCCTGGCGCACTTAAAATTTGCGTCAGTAAAAAATTATTTTTTGAATAATTTACTATAGAAAAGGCAATCCCTGGCGTAATTAAAATTTGCGACAGTAGAAAATTATTTTTTGAATAATTTACTATAGAATAGGCAATCCTTGGCGTAATTAAAATTTGCGACAGTAGAAAATTATTTTTTGAATAATTTACTATAGAAAAGGCAATCCCTGGCGTAATTAAAATTTGCGACAGTTGAAAATTATTTTTTGAATAATTTACTATAGAAAAGGCAATCCCTGGCGTAATTAAAATTTGCGACAGTTGAAAATTATTTTTTGAATAATTTACTATAGAAAAGGCAATCCCTGGCGCAATTAAAATTTGCGACAGTATAAAATTTTTTTTTGAATAATTTACTATAGAAAAGGCAATCCCTGGCGGATTTGAAATTTGCGACAGTTGAAAATTATTTTTTGAATAATTTACTATAGAAAAGGCAATCCCTGGCGGATTTGAAATTTGCGACAGTTGAAAATTATTTTTTGAATAATTTACTATAGAAAAGGCAATCCCTGGCGTAATTAAAAGTTGCGACAGTTGAAAATTATTTTTTGAATAATTTACTATAGAAAAGGCAATCCATGGCGCAATTAAAATTTGCGACAGTATAAAATTATTTTTTGAATAATTTACTATAGAAAAGGCAATCCCTGGCGGATTTGAAATTTGCGACAGTTGAAAATTATTTTTTGAATAATTTACTATAGAAAAGGCAATCCCTGGCGCAATTAAAATTTGCGACAGTAAAAAATTAATTTGTGAGAAATTTACTATAGAAAAGGCAATCCCTGGCGTAATTAAAATTTGCGACAGTAGAAAATTATTTTTTGAATAATTTACTATAGAAAAGGCAATCCCTGGCGTAATTAAAATTTGCGACAGTTGAAAATTATTTTTTGAATAATTTACTATAGAAAAGGCAATCCCTGGCGTAATTAAAATTTGCGACAGTTGAAAATTATTTTTTGAATAATTTACTATAGAAAAGGCAATCCCTGGCGTAATTAAAATTTGCGACAGTTGAAAATTATTTTTTGAATAATTTACTATAGAAAAGGCAATCCCTGGCGCAATTAAAATTTGCGACACTATAAAATTATTTTTTGAATAATTTACTATAGAAAAGGCAATCACTGGCGCAATTAAAATTTGCGACAGTATAAAATTATTTTTTGAATAATTTACTATAGAAAAGGCAATCCCTGCCGGATTTGAAATTTGCGACAGTTGAAAATTATTTTTTGAATAATTTACTATAGAAAAGGCAATCCCTGGCGGATTTGAAATTTGCGACAGTTGAAAATTATTTTTTGAATAATTTACTATAGAAAAGGCAATCCCTGGCGTAATTAAAATTTGCGACAGTAGAAAATTATTTTTTGAATAATTTACTATAGAAAAGGCAATCCCTGGCGCAATTAAAACTTGCGATAGTAAAAAATTATTTTTTGAATAATTTACTATAGAAAAGGCAATCCCTGGCGTAATTAAAATTTCCGACAGTAAAAAATTATTTTTTGAATAATTTACTATAGAAAAGGCAATCCCTGGCGTAATTAAAATTTGCGACAGTTGAAAATTATTTTTTGAATAATTTACTATAGAAAAGGCAATCCCTGGCGCAATTAAAATTTGCGACAGTAGAAAATTACTTTTTGAATAATTTACTATAGAAAAGGCAATCCCTTGCGTAATTAAAATTTGCGACAGTATAAAATTATTTTTTGAATAATTTACTATAGAAAAGGCAATCCCTGGCGCAATTAAAGCTTGCGATAGTAAAAAATTATTTTTTTGCAAAATTTACTATAGAAAAGGCAATCCCTGGGATATTTAAAATTTGCGACAGTAAAAAATTATTTTTTGAATAATTTACTATAGAAAAGGCAATCCCTGGCGTAATTAAAATTTGCGACAGTATAAAATTATTTTTTGAATAATTTACTATAGAAAAGGCAATCCCTGGCGCAATTAAAACTTGCGATAGTAAAAAATTATTTTTTTGCAAAATTTACTATAGAAAAGGCAATCCCTGGCGTATTTAAAATTTGCTACAGTAAAAAATTATTTTTTGAATAATTTACTATAGAAAAGGCAATCCCTGGCGTATTTAAAATTTGCGACAGTAAAAAATTATTTTTTGAATAATTTACTATAGAAAAGGCAATCCCTGGCGTATTTAAAATTTGCGACAGTAAAAAATTATTTTTTGAAT
The DNA here is from genome assembly GCA_963930735.1 of Dioctria linearis. Taxonomy (NCBI): domain Eukaryota; kingdom Metazoa; phylum Arthropoda; class Insecta; order Diptera; family Asilidae; genus Dioctria; species Dioctria linearis. The sequence goes on along the minus strand of CAWVNZ010002336.1, from coordinate 17,066 downwards.
AATTTACTATAGAAAAGGCAATCCCTGGCGCAATTAAAATTTGCAACAGTATAAAATTATTTTTTGAATAATTTACTATAGAAAAGGCAATCCCTGGCGCAATTAAAATTTGCGACAGTATAAAATAATTTTTTGAATAATTTACTATAGAAAAGGCAATCCCTGGGATATTTAAAATTTGCGACAGTAGAAAATTATTTTTTGAATAATTTACTATAGAAAAGGCAATCCCTGGCTTAATTAAAATTTGCGACAGTAGAAAATTATTTTTTGAATAATTTACTATATAAAAGGCAATCCCTGGCGCAATTAAAATTTGCGACAGTTGAAAATAATTTTTGGAATAATTTACTATAGAAAAGGCAATCCCTGGCGCACTTAAAATTTGCGACAGTAGAAAATTATTTTTTGAATAATTTACTATAGAAAAGGCAATCCCTGGCGCACTTAAAATTTGCGACAGTAGAAAATTATTTTTTGAATAATTTACTATAGAAAAGGCAATCCCTGCCGCAATTACAATTTGCGACAGTAAAAAATTATTTTTTGAATAATTTACTATAGAAAAGGCAATCCCTGGCGCAATTAAAATTTGCGACAGTAAAAAATTATTTTTTGGAAAATTTACTATAGAAAAGGCAATCCCTGGCGTATTTAAAATTTGCGACAGTAAAAAAATAATTTTTTCAATAATTTACTATAGAAAAGGCAATCCCTGGGATATTTAAAATTTGCGACAGTAAAAAATTATTTTTTGAATAATTTACTATAGAAAAGGCAATCCCTGGCGTAATTAAAATTTGCGACAGTAGAAAATTATTTTTTGAATAATTTACTATATAAAAGGCAATCCCTGGCGTAATTAAAATTTGCGACAGTAAAAAATTAATTTTTGAATAATTTACTATAGAAAAGGCAATCCCTGGCGCAATTAAAATTTGCGACAGTTGAAAATTATTTTTTGAATAATTTACTATAGAAAAGGCAATCCCTGGCGGATTTGAAATTTGCGACAGTAGAAAATTATTTTTTGAATAATTTACTATAGAAAAGGCAATCCCTGGCGCACTTAAAATTTGCGATAGTAAAAAATTATTTTTTGAATAATTTACTATAGAAATGGCAATCCCTGGCGCAATTAAAATTTGCGACAGTTGAAAATTATTTTTTGAATAATTTACTATAGAAAAGGCAATCCCTGGCGTAATTAAAATTTGCGACAGTAGAAAATTATTTTTTGAATAATTTACTATAGAAAAGGCAATCCCTGGCGCACTTAAAATTTGCGACAGTAGAAAATTATTTTTTGAATAATTTGCTATAGAAAAGGCAATCCCTGGCGGAATTAAAATTTGCGACAGTATAAAATTATTTTTTGAATAATTTACTATAGAAAAGGCAATCCCTGGCGCACTTAAAATTTGCGATATTAAAAAATTGTTTTTTGAATAATTTACTATATAAAAGGCAATCCCTGCCGTAATTAAAATTTGCGACAGTTGAAAAGTATTTTTTGAAAAATTTACTATAGAAAATGCAATCCCTGGCGCAATTAAAATTTGCGACAATTGAAAATTATTTTTTGAAAAATTTACTGTAGAAAAGGCAATCCCTGGCGCAATTAAAATTTGCGACAGTAGAAAATTATTTTTTGAATAATTTACTATAGAAAAGGCAATCCCTGGCGCAATTAAAATTTGCGACAGTAGAAAATTCTTTTTTAAATAATTTACTGTAGAAAAGGCAAACCCTTACGCAATTAAAATTTGCGACAGTAAAAAATTATTTTTTGCAAAATTTACTATAGAAAAGGCAATCCCTGGCGCACTTAAAATTTGCGACAGTAAAAAATTATATTTTGAATAATTTACTATAGAAAAGGCAATCCCTGGCGCACTTAAAATTTGTGACAGTAGAAAATTATTTTTTGAATAATTTACTATAGAAAAGGCAATCCCTGGCGCAATTAAAATTTGCGACAGTAGAAAATTATTTTTTGAAAAGTTTACTATAGAAAAGGCAATCCCTGGGATATTTAAAATTTGCGACAGTAAAAAATTATTTTTTTGAATAATTTACTATAGAAAAGGCAATCCCTGGCGTAATTAAAATTGCGACAGTAGAAAATTATTTTTGAATAATTTTCTATAGAAAAGACAATCCCTGGCGCAATTAAAATTTGCGACAGTTGAAAATTATTTTTTGAATAATTTACTACAGAAAAGGCAATCCCTGGCGCACTTAAAATTTGCGACAGTAAAAAATTATTTTTTGAATAATTTACTATAGAAAAGGCAATCCCCGGCGTAATTGAAATTTGCGACAGTTGAAAATTATTTTTTGAATAATTTACTATAGAAATGCAATCCCTGGCGCACTTAAAATTTGCGACAGTAAAAAATTATTTTTCGAATAATTTACTATAGAAAAGGCAATCCCTGGCGCAATTAAAATTTGCGACAGTAGATAATTATTTTTTGAAAAGTTTACTATAGAAAAGGCAATCCCTGGCGTAATTAAAATTTGCGACAGTTGAAAATTATTTTTTGAATAATTTACTATAGAAAAGGCAATCCCTGGCGTAATTAAAATTTGCGACAGTAGAAAATTATTTTTTGAATAATTTACTATAGAAAAGGCAATCCCTGGCGTAATTAAAATTTGCGACAGTTGAAAATTATTTTTTGAATAATTTACTATAGAAAAGGCAATCCCTGGCGTAATTAAAATTTGCGACAGTAGAAAATTATTTTTTTGCAAAATTTACTATAGAAAAGGCAATCCCTGGCGCACTTAAAATTTGCGACAGTAAAAAATTATTTTTTGAATAATTTACTATAGAAAAGGCAATCCCTTGCGCACTTAAAATTTGCGAAAGTAGAAAATTATTTTTTGAATAATTTACTATAGAAAAGGCAATCCCTGGCGCAATTAAAATTTGCGACAGTAGAAAATTATTTTTTGAAAAGTTTACTATAGAAAAGGCAATCCTGGCGTAATTAAAATTTGTGACAGTAGAAAATTATTTTTTGAATAATTTACTATAGAAAAGGCAATCCCTGGCGCAATTAAAATTTGCGACAGTAGAAAATTATTTTTTGAAAAGTTTACTATAGAAAAGGCAATCCCTGGGATATTTAAAATTTGCGACAGTAAAAAATTATTTTTTGAATAATTTACTATAGAAAAGGCAATCCCTGGCGTAATTAAAATTTGCGACAGTAGAAAATTATTTTTTGAATAATTTACTATAGAAAAGACAATCCCTGGCGCAATTAAAATTTGCGACAGTTGACAATTATTTTTTGAATAATTTACTACAGAAAAGGCAATCCCTGGCGCACTTAAAATTTGCGACAGTAAAAAATTATTTTTTGAATAATTTACTATAGAAAAGGCAATCCCCGGCGTAATTGAAATTTGCGACAGTTGAAAATTATTTTTTGAATAATTTACTATAGAAAGGCAATCCCTGGCGCACTTAAAATTTGCGACAGTAAAAAATTATTTTTTGAATAATTTACTATAGAAAAGGCAATCCCTGGCGCAATTAAAATTTGCGACAGTAGAAAATTATTTTTTGAATAATTTACTATAGAAAAGGCAATCCCTGGCGTAATTAAAATTTGCGACAGTTGAAAATTATTTTTTGAATAATTTACTATAGAAGAGGCAATCCCTGGCGTAATTAAAATTTGCGACAGTAGAAAATTATTTTTTGCAAAATTTACTATAGAAAAGGCAATCCCTGGCGCACTTAAAATTTGCGACAGTAAAAAATTAATTTTTGAAAAATTTACTGTAGAAAAGGCAATCCCTGGCGCAATTAAAACTTGCGATAGTAAAAAATTATTTTTTTGCAAAATTGACTATAGAAAAGGCAATCCCTGGCGTATTTAAAATTTGCGACAGTAAAAAATTATTTTTTGAATAATTTACTATAGAAAAGGCAATCCCTGGCGCAATTAAAATTTGCGACAGTATAAAATTATTTTTTGAATAATTTACTATAGAAAAGGCAATCCCTGGCGCAATTAAAATTTGCGACAGTATAAAATTTTTTTTTGAATAACTTACTATAGAAAAGGCAATCCCTGGGATATTTAAAATTTGCGACAGTAGAAAATTATTTTTTGAATAATTTACTATAGAAAAGGCAATCCCTGGCGCAATTAAAATTTGCGACAGTAGAAAATTGTTTTTTGAATAATTTACTATAGAAAAGGCAATCCCTGGCGCAATTAAAATTTGCGACAGTTGAAAATTATTTTTTGAATAATTTACTATAGAAAAGGCAATCCCTGGCGTAATTAAAATTTGCGACAGTAGAAAATTATTTTTTGCAAAATTTACTATAGAAAAGGCAATCCCTGGCGCACTTAAAATTTGCGACAGTAAAAAATTATTTTTTGAATAATTTATTATAGAAAAGGCAATCCCTTGCGCACTTAAAATTTGCGAAAGTAGAAAATTATTTTTTGAATAATTTACTATAGAAAAGGCAATCCCTGGCGCAATTAAAATTTGCGACTGTAGAAAATTATTTTTTGAAAAGTTTACTATAGAAAAGGCAATCCCTGGGATATTTAAAATTTGCGACAGTAAAAAATTATTTTTTGAATAATTTACTATAGAAAAGGCAATCCCTGGCGTAATTAAAATTTGCGACAGTATAAAATTATTTTTTGAATAATTTACTATAGAAAAGGCAATCCCTGGCGCAATTAAAATTTGCGACAGTATAAAATTATTTTTTGAATAACTTACTATAGAAAAGGCAATCCCTGGGATATTTAAAATTTGCGACAGTAGAAAATTATTTTTTGAATAATTTACTATAGAAAAGGCAATCCCTGGCGCAATTAAAATTTGCGACAGTAGAAAATTATTTTTTGAATAATTTACTATAGAAAAGGCAATCCCTGGCGCAATTAAAATTTGCGAAAGTTGAAAATTATTTTTTGAATAATTTACTATAGAAAAGGCAATCCCTGGCGTAATTAAAATTTGCGACAGTAGAAAATTATTTTTTGCAAAATTTACTATAGAAAAGGCAATCCCTGGCGCACTTAAAATTTGCGACAGTAAAAAATTATTTTTTGAATAATTTACTATAGAAAAGGCAATCCCTTGCGCACTTAAAATTTGCGAAAGTAGAAAATTATTTTTTGAATAATTTACTATAGAAAAGGCAATCCCTGGCGCAATTAAAATTTGCGACTGTAGAAAATTATTTTTTGAAAAGTTTACTATAGAAAAGGCAATCCCTGGGATATTTAAAATTTGCGACAGTAAAAAATTATTTTTTGAATAATTTACTATAGAAAAGGCAATCCCTGGCGTAATTAAAATTTGCGACAGTAGAAAATTATTTTTTGAATAATTTACTATAGAAAAGGCAATCCCTGGCGTAATTAAAATTTGCGACAGTAGAAAATTATTTTTTGAATAATTTATTATGGAAAAGGCAATCCCTGGCCCACTTAAAATTTGCGACAGTAGAAAATTATTTATTGAATAATTTACTATAGAAAAGGCAATCCCTGGCGTAATTAAAATTTGCGACAGTTGAAAATTATTTTGTGAGAAATTTACTATAGAAAAGGCAATCCCTGGGATATTTAAAATTTGCGACAGTAAAAAATTATTTTTTGAATAATTTACTATAGAAAAGGCAATCCCTGGCGTAATTAAAATTTGCAATTATTTTTTGAATAATTTACTGTAGAAAAGGCAATCCCTGGCGCAATTAAAATTTGCAACAGTAAAAAATTATTTTTTGCAAAATTTACTATAGACAAGGCAATCCCTGGCGCACTTAAAATTTGCGACAGTAAAAAATTATTTTTTGAATAATTTACTATAGAAAAGGCAATACCTGGCGCACTTAAAATTTGCGAAAGTAGAAAATTATTTTTTGAATAATTTACTATAGAAAAGGCAATCCCTGGCGCAATTAAAATTTGCGACTATAGAAAATTATTTTTTGAAAAGTTTACTATAGAAAAGGCAATCCCTAGGATATTTAAAATTTGCGACAGTAAAAAATTATTTTTTGAATAATTTACTATAGAAAAGGCAATCCCTGGCGTAATTAAAATTTGCGACAGTAGAAAATTATTTTTTGAATAATTTACTATAGAAAAGGCAATCCCTGGCGTAATTAAAATTTGCGACAGTAGAAAATTATTTTTTGAATAATTTACTATAGAAAAGGCAATCCCTGGCGTAATTAAAATTTGCGACAGTAAAAAATTATTTTTTGAATAATTTACTATAGAAAAGGCAATCCCTGGCGCAATTAAAATTTGCGACAGTAGAAAATTATTTTTTGAATAATTTACTATAGAAAAGGCAACCCCTGGCGCACTTAAAATTTGCGATAGTAAAAAATTATTTTTTGAATAATTTACTATAGAAAAGGCAATCCCTGGCGCAATTAAAATTTGCGACAGTTGAAAATTATTTTTTGAATAATTTACTATAGAAAAGGCAATCCCTGGCGTAATTAAAATTTGCGACAGTAAAAAATTATTTTTTGAATAATTTGCTATAGAAAAGGCAATCCCTGGCGCTATTAAAATTTGCGACAGTTGAAAATTATTTTTTGAATAATTTACTATAGAAAAGGCAATCCCTGGCGGAATTAAAATTTGCGACATTTGAAAATTATTTTTTGAATAATTTACTATAGAAAAGGTAATCCCTGGCGTAATTAAAACTTGCGATAGTAAAAAATTATTTTTTGAATAATTTACAATAGAAAAGGCAATCCCTGGCGTAATTAAAATTTGCGACAGTATAAAATTATTTTTTGAATAATTTACTATAGAAAAGGCAATCCCTGGCGCAATTAAAACTTGCGATAGTAAAAAATTATTTTTTTGCAAAATTTACTACAGAAAAGGTAATCCCTTGCGTATTTAAAATTTGCGACAGTAAAAAATTATTTTTTGAATAATTTACTATAGAAAAGGCAATCCCTGGCGCAATTAAAATTTGCGACAGTATAAAATTATTTTTTGAATAATTTACTATATAAAAGGCAATCCCTGGCGCACTTAAAATTTGCGACAGTAGAAAATTGTTTTTTGAATAATTTACTATAGAAAAGGCAATCCCTGGCGCAATTAAAATTTGCGACAGTAGAAAATTATTTTTTGAATAATTTACTATAGAAAAGGCAATCCCTGGCGCAATTAAAACTTGCGATAGTAAAAAATTATTTTTTTGCAAAATTTACTATAGAAAAGGCAATCCCTCGCGTATTTAAAATTTGCGACAGTAAAAAATTATTTTTTGAATAATTTACTATAGAAAAGGCAATCCCTGGCGCAATTAAAATTTGCGACAGTATAAAATTATTTTTTGAGTAATTTACTATAGAAAAGGCAATCCCTGGCGCAATTAAAATTTGCGACAGTATAAAATAATTTTTTGAATAATTTACTATAGAAAAGGCAATCCCTGGGATATTTAAAATTTGCGACAGTATAAAATAATTTTTTGAATAATTTACTATATAAAAGGCAATCCTTGGCGCAATTAAAATTTGCGACAGTTGAAAATTATTTTTTGAATAATTTACTATAGAAAAGGCAATCCCTGGCGCAATTAAAATTTGCGACAGTTGAAAATTATTTTTTGAATAATTTACTATAGAAAAGGCAATCCCTGGGGCAATTAAAACTTGCGATAGTAAAAAATTATTTTTTTGCAAAATTTACTATAGAAAAGGCAATCCCTGGCGTATTTAAAATTTGCGACAGTAAAAAATTATTTTTTGAATAATTTACTATAGAAAAGGCAATCCCTGGCGTATTTAAAATTTGCGACAGTAAAAAATTATTTTTTGAATAATTTACTATAGAAAAGGCAATCACTGGCGTATTTAAAATTTGCGACAGTAAAAAAATATTTTTTGAATAATTTACTATAGAAAAGGCAATCCCTGGCGCAATTAAAATTTGCGACAGTATAAAATTATTTTTTGAATAATTTACTATAGAAAAGGCAATCCCTGGCGCAATTAAAATTTGCGACAGTATAAAATAATTATTTGAATAATTTACTATAGAAAAGGCAATCCCTGGGATATTTAAAATTTGCGACAGTAGAAAATTATTTTTTGAATAATTTACTATAGAAAAGGCAATCCCTGGCTTAATTAAAATTTGCGACAGTAGAAAATTATTTTTTGAATAATTTACTATATAAAAGGCAATCCCTGGCGCAATTAAAATTTGCGACAGTTGAAAATTATTTTTGGAATAATTTACTATAGAAAAGGCAATCCCTGGCGCACTAAAAATTTGCGACAGTAGAAAATTATTTTTTGAATAATTTACTATAGAAAAGGCAATCCCTGGCGCAATTAAAATTTGCGACAGTATAAAATTATTTTTTGAATAATTTACTATAGAAAAGGCAATCCCTGGCGCAATTAAAATTTGCGACAGTATAAAATAATTTTTTGAATAATTTACTATAGAAAAGGCAATCCCTGGGATATTTAAAATTTGCGACATTAGAAAATTATTTTTTGAATAATTTACTATAGAAAAGGCAATCCCTGGCTTAATAAAAATTTGCGACAGTAGAAAATTATTTTTTGAATAATTTACTATAGAATAGGCAATCCCTGGCGCACTTAAAATTTGCGACAGTAGAAAATTATTTTTTGAATAATTTACTATAGAAAAGGCAATCCCTCGCGCACTTAAAATTTGCGACAGTAGAAAATTATTTTTTGAATAATTTACTATAGAAAAGGCAATCCCTGGCGTATTTAAAATTTGCGACAGTAAAAAATTAATTTTTGAAAAATTTACTGTAGAAAAGGCAATCCCTGGCGCAATTAAAATTTGCGACAGTTGAAAATTATTTTTTGCAAAATTTACTGTAGAAAAGGCAATCCCTGGCGTATTTAAAATTTGCGACAGTAAAAAATTATTTTTTGAATAATTTACTATAGAAAAGGCAATCCCTGGCGTATTTAAAATTTGCGACAGTAAAAAATTATTTTTTGAATAATTTACTATAGAAAAGGCAATCCCTGGCGCAATTAAAATTTGCGACAGTATAAAATTATTTTTTGAATAATTTACTATAGAAAAGGCAATCCCTGGCGCAATTAAAATTTGCGACAGTATAAAATAATTTTTTGAATAATTTACTATAGAAATGGCAATCCCTGGGATATTTAAAATTTGCGAGAGTAGAAAATTATTTTTTGAATAATTTACTATAGAAAAGGCAATCCCTGGCTTAATTAAAATTTGCGACAGTAAAAAATTATTTTTTGAATAATTTACTATAGAAAAGGCAATCCCTGGCGCAATTACAATTTGCAACAGTATAAAATTATTTTTTGAATAATTTACTATAGAAAAGGCAATCCCTGGCGCAATTAAAATTTGCGACAGTATAAAATAATTTTTTGAATAATTTACTATAGAAAAGGCAATCCCTGGGATATTTAAAATTTGCGACAGTAGAAAATTATTTTTTGAATAATTTACTATAGAAAAGGCAATCCCTGGCTTAATTAAAATTTGCGACAGTAGAAAATTATTTTTTGAATAATTTACTATAGAAAAGGCAATCCCTGGCGCAATTAAAACTTGCGATAGTAAAAAATTATTTTTTTGCAAAATTTACTATAGAAAAGGCAATCCCTGGCGTATTTAAAATTTGCGACAGTAAAAAATTATTTTTTGAATAATTTACTATAGAAAAGGCAATCCCTGGCGCAATTAAAATTTGCGACAGTATAAAATTATTTTTTGAATAATTTACTATAGAAAAGGCAATCCCTGGCGCAATTAAAATTTGCGACAGTATAAAATAATTTTTTGAATAATTTACTATAGAAAAGGCAATCCCTGGGATATTTAAAATTTGCGACAGTATAAAATAATTTTTTGAATAATTTACTATATAAAAGGCAATCCTTGGCGCAATTAAAATTTGCGACAGTTGAAAATTATTTTTTGAATAATTTACTATAGAAAAGGCAATCCCTGGCGCAATTAAAATTTGCGACAGTTGAAAATTATTTTTTGAATAATTTACTATAGAAAAGGCAATCCCTGGCGCAATTAAAACTTGCGATAGTAAAAAATTATTTTTTTGCAAAATTTACTATAGAAAAGGCAATCCCTGGCGTATTTAAAATTTGCGACAGTAAAAAATTATTTTTTGAATAATTTACTATAGAAAAGGCAATCCCTGGCTTATTTAAAATTTGCGACAGTAAAAAATTATTTTTTGAATAGTTTACTATAGAAAAGGCAATCACTGGCGTATTTAAAATTTGCGACAGTAAAAAATTATTTTTTGAATAATTTACTATAGAAAAGGCAATCCCTGGCGCAATTAAAATTTGCGACAGTATATAATTATTTTTTGAATAATTTACTATAGAAAAGGCAATCCCTGGCGCAATTAAAATTTGCGACAGTATAAAATAATTTTTTGAATAATTTACTATAGAAAAGGCAATCCCTGGGATATTTAAAATTTGCGACAGTAGAAAATTATTTTTTGAATAATTTACTATAGAAAAGGCAATCCCTGGCTTAATTAAAGTTTGCGACAGTAGAAAATTATTTTTTGAATAATTTACTATATAAAAGGCAATCCCTGGCGCAATTAAAATTTGCGACAGTTGAAAATTATTTTTGGAATAATTTACTATAGAAAAGGCAATCCCTGGCGCACTTAAAATTTGCGACAGTAGAAAATTATTTTTTGAATAATTTACTATAGAAAAGGCAATCCCTGGCGCAATTAAAATTTGCGACAGTATAAAATTATTTTTTGAATAATTTACTATAGAAAAGGCAATCCCTGGCGCAATTAAAATTTGCGACAGTATAAAATAATTTTTTGAATAATTTACTATAGAAAAGGCAATCCCTGGGATATTTAAAATTTGCGACAGCAGAAAATTATTTTTTGAATAATTTACTATAGAAAAGGCAATCCCTGTCTTAATTAAAATTTGCGACAGTAGAAAATTATTTTTTGAATAATTTACTATAAAAAAGGCAATCCCTGGCGCAATTAAAATTTGCGACAGTTGAAAATTATTTTTGGAATAATTTACTATAGAAAAGGCAATCCCTGGCGCACTTAAAATTTGCGACAGTAGAAAATTATTTTTTGAATAATTTACTATAGAAAAGGCAATCCCTGGCGCACTTAAAATTTGCGACAGTAGAAAATTATTTTTTGAATAATTTACTATAGAAAAGGCAATCCCTGGCGTATTTAAAATTTGCGACAGTAAAAAATTAATTTTTGAAAAATTTACTGTAGAAAAGGCAATCCCTGGCGCAATTAAAATTTGCGACAGTTGAAAATTATTTTTTGAAAAATTTACTGTAGAAAAGGCAATCCCTGGCGTATTTAAAATTTGCGACAGTAAAAAATTATTTTTTGAATAATTTACTATAGAAAAGGCAATCCCTGGCGTATTTAAAATTTGCGACAGTAAAAAATTATTTTTTGAATAATTTACTATAGAAAAGGCAATCCCTGGCGCAATTAAAATTTGCGACAGTATAAAATAATTTTTTGAATAATTTACTATAGAAAAGGCAATCCCTGGCGCAATTAAAATTTGCGACAGTATAAAATAATTTTTTGAATAATTTACTATAGAAAAGGCAATCCCTGGGATATTTAAAATTTGCGACAGTAGAAAATTATTTTTTGAATAATTTACTATAGAAAAGGCAATCCCTGGCTTAATTAAAATTTGCGACAGTAGAAAATTATTTTTTGAATAATTTACTATAGAAAAGGCAATCCCTGGCGCAATTAAAACTTGCGATAGTAAAAAATTATTTTTTTGCAAAATTTACTATAGAAAAGGCAATCCCTGGCGTATTTAAAATTTGCGACAGTAAAAAATTATTTTTTGAATAATTTACTATAGAAAAGGCAATCCCTGGCGCAATTAAAATTTGCGACAGTATAAAATTATTTTTTGAATAATTTACTATAGAAAAGGCAATCCCTGGCGCAATTAAAATTTGCGACAGTATAAAATAATTTTTTGAATAATTTACTATAGAAAAGGCAATCAATCCCTGGGATATTTAAAATTTGCGACAGTATAAAATAATTTTTTGAATAATTTACTATATAAAAGGCAATCCTTGGCGCAATTAAAATTTGCGACAGTTGAAAATTATTTTTTGAATAATTTACTATAGAAAAGGCAATCCCTGGCGCAATTAAAATTTGCGACAGTTGAAAATTATTTTTTGAATAATTTACTATAGAAAAGGCAATCCCTGGCGCAATTAAAACTTGCGATAGTAAAAAATTATTTTTTTGCAAAATTTACTATAGAAAAGGCAATCCCTGGCGTATTTAAAATTTGCGACAGTAAAAAATTATTTTTTGAATAATTTACTATAGAAAAGGCAATCCCTATCGTATTTAAAATTTGCGACAGTAAAAAATTATTTTTTGAATAATTTACTATAGAAAAGGCAATCCCTGGCGTATTTAAAATTTGCGACAGTAAAAAATTATTTTTTGAATAATTTACTATAGAAAAGGCAATCCCTGGCGCAATTAAAATTTGCGACAGTATAAAATTATTTTTTGAATAATTTACTATAGAAAAGGCAATCCCTGGCGCAATTAAAATTTGCGACAGTATAAAATAATTTTTTGAATAATTTACTATAGAAATGGCAATCCCTGGGATATTTAAAATTTGCGACAGTAGAAAATTATTTTTTGAATAATTTACTATAGAAAAGGCAATCCCTGGCTTAATTAAAATTTGCGACAGTAGAAAATTATTTTTTGAATAATTTACTATATAAAAGGCAATCCCTGGCGCAATTAAAATTTGCGACAGTTGAAAATTATTTTTGGAATAATTTACTATAGAAAAGGCAATCCCTGGCGCACTTAAAATTTGCGACAGTAGAAAATTATTTTTTGAATAATTTACTATAGAAAAGGCAATCCCTGGCGCACTTAAAATTTGCGACAGTAGATAATTATTTTTTGAATAATTTACTATAGAAAAGGCAATCCCTGGCGCAATTAAAACTTGCGATAGTAAAAAATTATTTTTTTGCAAAATTTACTATAGAAAAAGCAATCCCTGGCGTATTTAAAATTTGCGACAGTAAAAAATTATTTTTTGAATAATTTACTATAGAAAAGGCAATCCCTGGCGTATTTGAAATTTGCGACAGTAAAAAATTATTTTTTGAATAATTTACTATAGAAAAGGCAATCCCTGGCGTATTTAAAATTTGCGACAGTAAAAAATTATTTTTTGAATAATTTACTATAGAAAAGGCAATCCCTGGCGCACTTAAAATTTGCGAAAGTAGAAAATTATTTTTTGAATAATTTACTATAGAAAAGGCAATCCCTGGCGCAATTAAAATTTGCGACTGTAGAAAATTATTTTTTGAAAAGTTTACTATAGAAAAGGCAATCCCTAGGATATTTAAAATTTGCGACAGTAAAAAATTATTTTTTGAATAATTTACTATAGAAAAGGCAATCCCTGGCGTAATTAAAATTTGCGACAGTAGAAAATTATTTTTTGAATAATTTACTATAGAAAAGGCAATCCCTGGCGTAATTAAAATTTGCGACAGTAGAAAATTATTTTTTGAATAATTTACTATAGAAAAGGCAATCCCTGGCGTAATTAAAATTTGCGACAGTAAAAAATTATTTTTTGAATAATTTACTATAGAAAAGGCAATCCCTGGCGCAATTAAAATTTGCGACAGTAGAAAATTATTTTTTGAATAATTTACTATAGAAAAGGCAACCCCTGGCGCACTTAAAATTTGCGATAGTAAAAAATTATTTTTTGAATAATTTACTATAGAAAAGGCAATCCCTGGCGCAATTAAAATTTGCGACAGTTGAAAATTATTTTTGGATAATTTACTATAGAAAAGGCAATCCCTGGCGTAATTAAAATTTGCGACAGTAAAAAAAATTTTTTGAATAATTTACTATAGAAAAGGCAATCCCTGGCGCTATTAAAATTTGCGACAGTAGAAAATTATTTTTTGAATAATTTACTATAGAAAAGGCAATCCCTGGCGCAATTAAAATTTGCGACAGTAGAAAATTATTTTTTGAAAAGTTTACTATAGAAAAGGCAATCCCTGGGATATTTAAAATTTGCGACAGTAAAAAATTATTTTTTGAATAATTTACTATAGAAAAGGCAATCCCTGGCGTAATTAAAATTTGCGACAGTAGAAAATTATTTTTTGAATAATTTACTATAGAAAAGACAATCCCTGGCGCAATTAAAATTTGCGACAGTTGAAAATTATTTTTTTGAATAATTTACTACAGAAAAGGCAATCCCTGGCGCACTTAAAATTTACGACAGTAAAAAATTATTTTTTGAATAATTTACTATAGAAAAGGCAATCCCCGGCGTAATTGAAATTTGCGACAGTTGAAAATTATTTTTTGAATAATTTACTATAGAAAGGCAATCCCTGGCGCACTTAAAATTTGCGACAGTAAAAAATTATTTTTTGAATAATTTACTATAGAAAAGGCAATCCCTGGCGCAATTAAAATTTGCGACAGTAGAAAATTATTTTTTGAAAAGTTTACTATAGAAAAGGCAACCCCTGGCGTAATTAAAATTTGCGACAGTAGAAAATTATTTTTTGAATAATTTACTATAGAAAAGGCAATCCCTGGCGTAATTAAAATTTGCGACAGTAGAAAATTATTTTTTGAATAATTTACTATAGAAAAGGCAATCCCTGGCGTATTTAAAATTTGCGACAGTAAAAAATTAATTTTTGAAAAATTTACTGTAGAAAAGGCAATCCCTGGCGCAGTTAAAACTTGCGATAGTAAAAAATTATTTTTTTGCAAAATTGACTATAGAAAAGGCAATCCCTGGCGTATTTAAAATTTGCGACAGTAAAAAATTATTTTTTGAATAATTTACTATAGAAAAGGCAATCCCTGGCGCAATTAAAATTTGCGACAGTATAAAATTATTTTTTGAATAATTTACTATAGAAAAGGCAATCCCTGGCGCAATTAAAATTTGCGACAGTATAAAATTATTTTTTGAATAACTTACTATAGAAAAGGCAATCCCTGGGATATTTAAAATTTGCGACAGTAGAAAATTATTTTTTGAATAATTTACTATAGAAAAGGCAATCCCTGGCGCAATTAAAATTTGCGACAGTAGCAAATTATTTTTTGAATAATTTACTATAGAAAAGGCAATCCCTGGCGCAATTAAAATTTGCGACAGTTGAAAATTATTTTTTGAATAATTTACTATAGAAAAGGCAATCCCTGGCGTAATTAAAATTTGCGACAGTAGAAAATTATTTTTTGCAAAATTTACTATAGAAAAGGCAATCCCTGGCGCACTTAAAATTTGCGACAGTAAAAAATTATTTTTTGAATAATTTACTATAGAAAAGGCAATCCCTTGCGCACTTAAAATTTGCGAAAGTAGAAAATTATTTTTTGAATAATTTACTATAGAAAAGGCAATCGCTGGCGCAATTAAAATTTGCGACTGTAGAAAATTATTTTTTGATAAGTTTACTATAGAAAAGGCAATCCCTGGGATATTTAAAATTTGCGACAGTAAAAAATTATTTTTTGAATAATTTACTATAGAAAAGGCAATCCCTGGCGTAATTAAAATTTGCAATTATTTTTTGAATAATTTACTGTAGAAAAGGCAATCCCTGGCGCAATTAAAATTTGCGACAGTAAAAAATTATTTTTTGCAAAATTTACTATAGAAAAGGCAATCCGTGGTGCACTTAAAATTTGCGACAGTAAAAAATTATTTTTTGAATAATTTACTATAGAAAAGGCAATCCCTGGCGCACTTAAAATTTGCGAAAGTAGAAAATTATTTTTTGAATAATTTACTATAGAAAAGGCAATCCCTGGCGCAATTAAAATTTGCGACTGTAGAAAATTATTTTTTGAAAAGTTTACTATAGAAAAGACAATCCCTAGGATATTTAAAATTTGCGACAGTAAAAAATTATTTTTTGAATAATTTACTATAGAAAAGGCAATCCCTGGCGTGATTAAAATTTGCGACAGTAGAAAATTATTTTTTGAATAATTTACTATAGAAAAGGCAATCCCTGGCGTAATTAAAATTTGCGACAGTAGAAAATTATTTTTTGAATAATTTACTATAGAAAAGGCAATCCCTGGCGTAATTAAAATTTGCGACAGTAGAAAATTATTTTTTGAATAATTTACTATAGAAAAGGCAATCCCTGGCGTAATTAAAATTTGCGACAGTAAAAAATTATTTTTTGAATAATTTACTATAGAAAATGCAATCCCTGGCGCTATTAAAATTTGCGACAGTTGAAAATTATTTTTTGAATAATTTACTATAGAAAAGGCAATCCCTGGCGGAATTAAAATTTGCGACAGTTGAAAATTATTTTTTGAATAATTTACTATAGAAAAGGCAATCCCTGGCGTAATTAAAACTTGCGATAGTAAAAAATTATTTTTTGAATAATTGACAATAGAAAAGGCAATCCCTGGCGTAATTAAAATTTGCGACAGTATAAAATTATTTTTTGAATAATTTACTATAGAAAAGGCAATCCCTGGCGCAATTAAAACTTGCGATAGTAAAAAATTATTTTTTTGCAAAATTTACTATAGAAAAGTTAATCCCTGGCGTATTTAAAATTTGCGACAGTAAATATTATTTTTTGAATAATTTACTATAGAAAAGGCAATCCCTGGCGCAATTAAAATTTGCGACAGTATAAAATTATTTTTTGAATAATTTACTATAGAAAAGGCAACCCCTGGCGCACTTAAAATTTGCGATAGTAAAAAATTATTTTTTGAATTATTTACTATAGAAAAGGCAATCCCTGGCGCAATTAAAATTTGCGACAGTTGAAAATTATTTTTTGAATAATTTACTATAGAAAAGGCAATCCCTGGCGTAATTAAAATTTGCGACAGTAAAAAATTATTTTTTGAATAATTTACTATAGAAAAGGCAATCCCTGGCGCTA